>OZ005648.1:360497717-360662717 GCA_963930645.1 Salticus scenicus | reverse complement strand
TACCAACAAACATGTGTAATTCACACTATTAAAATCTGATGAACAGTAATTCGGCCTTCCTTCTAAAATGAAGCATTTTTTAAGGTGATAATAAGCAAGCAAAATTAATGTACAAAAGTTTATGTGACTCCTTAATTGCTTTGCACCTTATTAACATTCTAAGAATCTTTTCAATACATTATTTAAATATTTAGGTAAAGTTTTAAGCATTAAGTAAATTCATCAATAATAGTATAATTCTTTACTAAATAAATTATTATTTGTTAATTATTCATTAAATAAATCATCATTAAAAACTCCAGAATTTCAAAATTTTAATCAATATTTCACTGATTCACATTTTTAAGGAAGAAATGGCATACCACATTCTCTATTAATTCTACTGGTGGAGTAATTGCTTTTTCTCCATTCAAAAATTGAAATAAATAGAATGAAAATACTAATGAAGAAATAAAAGATAAAGTCTCACTTTTTAATGAAACTTTCTATTTGTTTCTTACGTGACTTATTTTTTTTTCTTCGTCAAATAAAATTATTTAGATTGAATCATTCTAAATTTCAAAAGATTCATCAGGTATGTGATTAATTTAGAAGTAAAGCGAAGATATTCAAATAATTTTCTAGCATTGTTTTATTCATGGATGTTCATCGAATTACCTAAGATTCAATTACATGAAATACTTTAAATTAAAAAAATTAAATTGGATAGCTACAAAAAAAAGACATTCAGATCCTTTTTTGCATTTGATTTTATTTGGCTTCTCCTTATAAATTTTTTAAAGTAAGTTTCTTTATTTCCGAATTTCAGTACTTTAACGAATCAAGGTAAATCATCATTATTTAGCTCCAATATTGAGCGCATTTGAATTAAGAGAGAGAGAGAGAAAAAAAAAAAAAAAAAGGTTTTCTTTAGAATTTTAAATTCCTTCTTAGGTAAAGTGCTTTCTTTTAAACATTGGTTAGGGAAAAAAAAAAAAAATGAAATGAAAAAAGAAATGGCAACATACTTTCTAAAATTTTGAGAGGTTTTCCATTAACATGATTGTCTATAAAATACGAATCGTCAATTTTTCCGCCTTGACAGACTATTTGGATTATTCAACCCCCCTCCCCCCCCCCCACACACACAATCACAGACTCCACTACACACACGCACGCATACAATCGCATGTTTACATTTATATGCAAATTTTATATGGATAAAAATATATATTTACGAAGTGAAAATAAAGAAAAGGGCGATTATATAATGCATACTTACAAGCGGTGAGTCTTTTAAAAATTTGTGCTTTATAGATTTCGTAGAAGCAGGAAAAAGGTGAACGAATAAATATTTCTTTTCTTTCTTTTTTTTTCTTTTAATGTTGTTGTTTTTATTATTATCCATCATTTATGTGGAGAATATTTTATTTTTATTACAAATGCGATTGTTCTTCATAAAGCTTTCATACTGTTTTTGCCTCAGTGCATAAAGTTCTTAATTAGCAGAAAAATTGTGTTAAAAAACTGTTTCCTAAGAATAAATTTAAAAAGCTAAAAGTTATGAATTAAATACCATTAATAATAAGAAGTGAATTTTAATACAGAATATTTAATAAGACTTTTATTTATTTATTTATTTATTTATTTTTAAGTAGTATTTCTTAGTAGTATTTTTAAGTAGTATTTCTGATGTGGCGCTCCCACTACCTTCTATTTCCCTTCACTTTAATAAAACAAAAACATATTACTGCAGAGTAATTAGGGGGAGGGGGTTGTTGCTTAAAAGAAACTGTATATAAGTTTATTACCATGATACTTTAAAAGTAGTTGAAAATAGTTTTAGAAATAGCTTTATTTAGCATATATTTCCGTGTGAAAGAAGCTACCTCAACCTCATCTCCTGTCCAATCCCAAGTTACATTAAAAAAATTTTAATCTTTTTTATTTCTTATTCTACACTAAGCGACTAAGCGACTCTACACTAAGCACTCTTCACTAAGAATGGAATTTTTTCAAATTTTCTCTCATTTAAACCTACTTTGTTTAATAGTTGTTGTACTGTAGTTAAAGAAATTATGCTGTTAAACACTTTTTCTGAATCTCTTTTATGTTCTAAATGTAATACAAACCGATTTTATAAGCAATGGCTTTTTAACTTACGGTCATCTCGCTTGGATGAGCAAAATGGCCGCCTAAAACCAAATTTCCAGTTTAAACGGCCAAAAAATTTTATATCTTGCTTAAAAACCTTTTTACCAATATTTCGTTAACATTTAATTATTTTGCCATCTCACATATTTAAATATTTTTTGATTTTCATTCAAAAATTAATACTTTTTGTGGCATCGTTAACTACCTTATTCTTACCATTTTTGAAATAATTTCTAAAATTACAATTTTCTTGACAATTTCATTTTGTTTTTAACACTAGACTCAAAGCTAAAGTGTATGTATAGGACAACATAATAAAATCTGTTCGAAAATTTGCTTTTTAAATGAGAAAATTGGCGGATGTAGAAGGCGAAAAGGAAAATATACAACTGCTGCTTTTTTTTTTTTTTTTTTTTTTTTTTTTTGTCGCTTAGTGTATATATATATAAGAAGAAAACATTGGATTCACCAAAAATTTCAACCTCTGGGTTCCAATGGATTTACACGTTTTCATATGTTCTGAATAAATTTAATCTTTTTCAGAAAATGTCTGTCTGTGTGTGTGAGAAAAAAAATTTATATACGCTGTATCTTACGAACCAATGAACAAATTTAACCAAACTTAATATTTGGTTGGACCTTGATATAAATTGAAGCTGGGATATATCGTCGAACAGATGACGTTGCTATGCTGCGATTTTCCCCCATTAATGAGAAAGCTATACCTCTGATTTTATGATGTATAAATGCACCAAACTTCGTAAGTGAGACGGATGTTATATAATACTATTCTGATTCAATATGGGTGCATATCGTCCGACAAGTAGCGCTGATAATTTGCATTTCAATACGAGTTGACGAGTAGGCAATATCTCAGCTTCTATCATATGTAAAAAAAATCAAACTTCATATGTGAGGTATATTATGTAAAACTATACTGATTCAGTTTGAGTGCATATCATTCAAAAGAAAGCGCTGCTATACTGCAGTTTAATCCTTTTTACGGGTAGTCACTATCTCCGCTACTACTAAATATAAATACTTAAACTACATAATTTGGTTTATGAGGGAAATATTATGTGAAACTATGCTGATTCAATTTTGGTGCATATACGTCGATGGGTAAGGCTACTATGCTGAAATATTTTCCATTTACTAAAAGGTTATATTACAGATTATAGTTATATAAAGGCACTAAACATGATATGTAAAACATACATTATGAAAAATTATGCTGATTCGATTAGTGTTTTCTTTTTTTCTTTCTTTTTTTTTTTTTTTTTTTTTTTTTTTTTCCAGTGACAGCATGTTTTATGCCAGATGTATTAAATTTTATCAAAAGTGGTTTATGTAATTAATTTTAACTACATATCAGTTATTTAATATTCTGTAATGCAGTTTATGTAATTAATTTTAACTACATATGAATTATTTAATTACTTGTAGTATTATCAGAGAAAATAACGATTTACTTATATAAATGAGAAGCAAACAAATAAGATAGTGTAAACTTAATAAGTTTTCCGTCTTTTTCTTCTTCTTGCTTATATATATATATATATATGTGTGTGTGTGTGTGTGTGTGTATTTAAATAATGATAAGTGATGACATGAAAGTGAAATGTAATAAACAACAAGGAAACTTATTAAACAATGTTAATAAACAAGAAAATTAGTTAAACACTATTTAAGCCAGAAAATTAAATTATTCTGTCAATCTCCTCAGCAGGTGGGAACACAGCTATCAATAACTATGTAGTACTAGCAGGAAACAGCAGCTGATTTTATTAGTTTTTGTAAATTTTCAATATTATTTACAGAATTAGATGTCTACATTGTTTTCAGAGTTATATTGGTCAAACTTCAAATGAATTACATTTTAGAATTAACAACCACTGGTCACAAATAAATAAATCAAAATTCTCCTCTTTTGAACTTTCACATTTTAAATCACATTCATTTGAGAATATTGAAATTGAAATTTTAGACCATGTTAGTGATGAAAATGAAATATTTTTTAAAGAAAATGATTATATTTTGAAATTTAAAACTTTATATCCTTATGGCTTAAATACAGAACTCAATAATCTAAATGTAAACAAGATTTCTAATGTATATAATTTATTTTATGAAGTAAATAATTTAATTTCAATTAAAAGAGGCAAGTTCTCATATTAATAGTAAAAAATTAAATGACATTATACCTTTATTTTGGCTAAATGAACAGGAAAAATTATTTACAAACTCTTTAAATGTTAATAAATTAAAGACTAATTTTTTCTTTGAAAATCAAAACAATTAAAAGGATTTTTGCTTTGCTTTCTAAGTATAATTTTGTTAATAATCAGTTTAAGGATTTAGTTACAGATTCAATAAGTTTCAAACTTCTAAAAGTTAATAAAAGTACTGCTTTAAATGAATATTTTACAATTTCTTTCATGCAAAAATCATTTGATAACTTGAAATTGAATAAAGCTGTTTTTAAAAATTATTTCCTTATTCCAGTAAAAAATATAAATATTATAACTGCTGTTAATTATAATAAACCTTTCAATAAAAAGATTTTTAATTACAGAGAATTTGCTTTATCAGTTGATCCTTCCAATACGAGTAATTGTATGTGTAATAGTGATGATTTAAATTCTTATATTGATAATAATTATAAACATATCATAACTGGAGATCTTAATATAATAAAAAATGATAATATAAGGCTTTTAATGAATCTGGGTACTAAATTTAGATTACATAAAAAAAAAACTTAAAAAATCAAATGTCAAGGAAATCCTTTTGAAAGATATTAATAATTTTATTTATAAAATTTGTTATAAATACAATACACCCATAGAAGCTTTTCATGAATGGAAATATAATCTTATTGTTTATTTTGACAATTTTTTAATTGAAAGTTTAAATGGTGATAGTTATAGTTATCAGAAATTCTATAGGGAAGATAATGAATACTTAGAATCATTTAAAAAATATTTTGTCTTAGTTCCTGTTGACAAAGCTGCTAGTAGTTATGGTATCATTTTAAAAAAATTTTATTTTGAAAGAACTTTAGAAGAAGTTAATAATGATTTTTACTACACAAAATTAAATTTGAAATCTACGATTGTTAAAAAATATTTTACTGTTTATTCTAAGCAGATTGAATCTCTTTTTTCATATAATATTAAGGTCTTTAATGAAAGTAATATTCCATTTTTATTTATGACACCTAAGTTTCATAAAAATCCTGTTAGATTTTGATTTATTTGTTGCACAACTAATAGTATTGGTAAAAATTTTAATATTAAATTGCAATTTTTTTTTTTTTTTTTAAAGAAAATTTATGATATTCTAAAATTAAAATATAAGAACACAAGTTATTTTTGGTCTATTGATAATAGTATTGATTTAATTAATAGAATCACTTTTAAACCTTTATCTATTCAAACTCATGATTTTGAAAACTTGTTTAGTAATATTCCTATAAATGAACTCTATGATATCATTAAAAATATTTTTGACATTTTTTATATTGAAGATGAATTGAATATTCCTCGAGATTTTTTTCTTAGTCTGTGTCATTTTTGTCTAAATAATAATTACATCTTTTTTCATAATGAAATTTTCAAACAATCACATTGTATTGGTATGGGAACTAATTACTCTTCCAGTGCAGCTAATCATTTCTTATTTTTCTTTGAATATAAGTTCACTGTAACTCATAATATTTGTTTACATGCTTATCGATATATCGATGATTTAATTATTTTTGATATTGATTTCGATATTTTTTTATATTTAATTTATCCCGACAATTTAAAATTAAATAAAGCCAACAGTAATAATTTTGAATATTTTATTTGTTTTACAAAATAATAATTTATGTACTGATTTATTTGACAAAAGAAAAAACTTCAACTTTGTTACTAACTGTATGCCACATTGGTATTTTAATCTGAGCCATAGAATTTACATAAATATTGTTATCAATCAAATTTTAAGATTTAAAAGATTATGTAATTTGAAATTCAATTTTGATAAACAAGTATATAATTTTCAAGCTTTATTGTATTATAAAAATTTGTATCCTTTAAGTTTCGTTTCTCATTATACTAGTAATTTGAATTTTTAGTGTCAGCACCGCAGCTTCTGGCTTTATTTTGATTGGTATAAATATAGGTGTTCAGTTTTATGCTCACGATTTAAAGCCTTTTTTGGACGATAGTTTGCTGATATTTGGAGTTATTTTGTTTTGCCAGACCAGGAAAGTTTTTTGGACATCTATGGATATGGAGAGAGAATTTCAATGGTTTAAAGGTTTTTAAGCTAGGATGGATTTTGCAGTTGTTGTTTCTTGTAGGTGGTGAGTTTTCTTCTTTTTCTTGCAGGTTCGAGAGGGGGGGGGGGGAGGGCTAGCGTTTGGCTAGCATTTTCATATAAAAATCTATATAAATAAGCTTTATTATATACAGCTCTTTGGTTTCAATTAGCTATAACATATGATTTTCAAATTTCAGCATTTAATTTTCAAGAAATAGAAATACTTTTTTACAATTTTATGATTTTCAAATTTCAATATTTAATTTTCAAGAAATAGAAATACTTTTTTACAATTTTAAGTTTTTCATTACTATTCAGTTTGATATATATTTGGAGTATGCTAGCCTGCATATCTTTTGAAACCTGCTAGTACTACATAGTTATTAATAGCTGTATTCCCACCTGCTGAGGAGATTGGCATAGCATAATTTAATTTTCTGGCTTAAATAGAGGTTAACTAATTTTCTTGTTTATTAACATTGTTTAATAAGTTTTCTTGTTGTTTATTACATTTCACTTTCATGCCATCACTTATCATTATTTAAATATATTATTGTTTTTGTATACAATTTTGTGCTGCTTTGAGCGCCTTTTTATACAAATTAATTTTTGTCAATTATATTGAATTTAATTTTTATATATATAAGCACAGAAAAATTCTAAGTAAAAAAAAAAAAAAAAAAAAAATGAGAATTTGTGTATGTTTTAATAGGTGTGAAGCCAATCATTGCTGTAAAGGCTTGTGTAAACCCAACAGCTTTTTTCGACTGAAAAAACATTGCACTTACTATCAGGATTAGGGATAATACCAGGAATGAAAATTAAGTGGTTCAAAAGGATCACTTAGGATGTGAATCAGTCGTTCAAAGATAAAACTCGTAGACAAACATACACATTGCCTACATTTTACACTTATATATATTGGATATATCTTACCATGACAAGAAAAATGGCGGAACTCAAAATGCAATATTTGAGAAAAAAATAAATTAACGATAAAGCATTAAATAGCTTTGACATTAAATTAACACAACTATCTCACAAATGGATAATTTTCAAGATTGAGAGATGTGTTGCTTTTTACGTATATCGGGGCACTTTCATGCCCATTTTTCAATAACATATATTAAAAATTACCATTTTTTAAGTTGTGTCACTTTTCTTGCCGGGATGCGATAGGCCAATGCTTTAATATAAAAACGGAACATTTTAAATTTAAGATATTATAAACACAATCTGTGTATGTCTTTCTGTTGTATCATCACAAACTATTTATTATTGATAAATAAGTTAAATTTCAGTAATGTAAATTATGACAGGTTTATAACAACTTGTAGCAAAATGCATGAAGAAACTGGTATTTAAAAATGAAGAAAATACAATAAATTGCAAAAATACTCATTTGTTTATGATTAAAATAATTAAACACGATCTTTCACTTTACAAAGAGAGAAAAGTGACCCAAAAACAGCATGTGAAGCAAAAAAAAAAAAAAAAAAACTAAGAAATTCGTGTAGTGGTCATAACATCACACTATTATGTTGCGGCCACTACAAGAATACAAGCAAAGCACTGCCGGTTTCGAAAGGAGGTGGCCTTTCTACTTGTTTTTATTTCATGGTGTGTGAAGAAGTTTTGAAGTTTAAATATTAATTATACACCAGTTTTTTTTTTTTTTTTTAATTTATAATAATGAGCTATTATCGATGTTTACAAAATAAATAACGATAAATGCAGTATAGTTTTAAATAAGTGGATTTTGCTTTCTATTTTTTTTTTTTTTAACTAATAGAATTGTGTATAATAGTACATAATTCTATTAATATTACTAATAAAATTATTAATACAATAATGTTCTTATAAATATTGTAATTTTGTTAGAATAATCTGGTGTTGCACTCATGCGACTTTGTATCACCATATATTAGAATGCTATGCAGATTACAAACACGTGCATCTGCAGATCGGGAACCTCAACGTCCTATTTGCATCAGACATTATTCAATAGGTCATTTTTATTTATTCCTTATTACATAATAGTATATATTGATTCGATCGACTTGTTACCTTAATCAGATACATTCCTGAGGGGAGCTGCCGCCCCCTCAACCCCCCGCTGTATCCCTCTTTTTATACCTATTTGTATATCATACATATGTATTCTTAATAACCAACGGTCATGTATTATTTCCCTGATATTCATAAATATTTGTACCAAGTTTCATGCAAAAAGATTACATAGCATATCAGAAATATTTTACGTAACCCTGTAAACTAAATACCAATTCTTTGCCCACACTTTTTAACAGAAAAACATGCTTTTAAAATTCTAATAAAATTTCATTATATTTTATGGGGTGTAACCATGTTAAAATACAATTTCAAGAAATACCGACTATAGACCGTAATAGTACGAAATTCTTTTATGTATCCCGTAGAAGGAGCCATAGTTATTATAAACGCCAATAATAAGAATACACCTAATTAATTATAGCTCATTAATCTTTCAAACTAATTTGACATCATTTGGATGATTACAGTACATACTCGGAATTATTTTGTGTGGTCCCATAAATTATTTAGTCTATACATACCCTTTTTCTAGAGTAAACATGATTTTAAGCATCTTTATAATGTATGTTAATTCTATTATGTTCAATGCAGCATAAACGCATTAAAGTGCCGCTTAAATAAAACTTTGACCATAGGCTCTAATGTCACGAAATTGTTTTGTGTGGCACTGTAAACGAACCATAAACATTGTATACACCAGTAAAAACTATTCAGCTTATTCTACGTTTTTCATGAATAATTGTTCGAAATTTGACAAAATTTGGATGATTACGTGACATTGTCAGAAAAGTTTTGTAAGGTCCTGTACATTAATTAGGAAGCCTAACAGTACATATTTTCTGGAAAAAAACTTAAGTTTAAACATCACACTAATGCACGCTAATTTCCCTTTGTTGATTGCAGTAATGATGTTAAAATGTGTTTAAACGAAATTCACCCCATATGCCCTAACGATAAGAATTTTGGGGTGTCCCTGTACACAATTCATAATCAATATAGACATAAAAAATTATACAGCTATTTCTATACAGAACGTGTGTGCTAATTTACAAGTCAATCGGAGGATTTTTGCGGTCTCTATCGTGGACCATACAAATTATTCCCATACGCCGTTATAATAAGAAAAAATTTGGCGTGCCCCTGTACACGAATTACGAACGGAATACACAACCAAAACTATACAGTTTATTCCGTTGGACTAATGAACATGAGTACCAAATTGCAAGTCAATAGCGTGATTTTTGCAGCCGCGTACATACAAATTCTTCCCAAAGACCGTAATGATAACAAAAATTTTGCCGTGTCGCTGCACACGAACTACAAATGGAATGCACACCCAAAACTATACAGCTAATTCCGTTGGACTCATAAATATGTGTACCAAATTGCAAGTCAATAGCGTGATTTTTGAAGCCGCTATCGTGGTACATACAAATTCTTCCCATAGACCGTAATGATAACAAAAATTTTGCCGTGTCCCTGTACACGAACTACAAATGGAATACACACCCAAAACTATACAGCTAATTCCGTTGGACTCATAAACATGTGTACCAAATTGCAAGTCAATAGCGTGATTTTTGAAGCCGCTATCGCGGTACATACAAATTCTTCGCATAGGCCGTAATGATAAGAAAAACTTTGGCGTGTCCCTGTACACGAACTAGAGATGGAATACACACCTAAAACTGTACAGCTAATTTCGTTGGACTCATGTATATGTGTACCAAACTGCAAGTCAATAGCGTGATTTTTGCAGCCGCTATCGTGGTACATGCAAATTCTTTCCATAGGCCGTAATGATAAGAAAAACTTTGGCGTGTACCTGTACATGAACTGCAAATGGTAAATGGAATGCATACCCAAAACTATACAGCTAATTTCGGGGGGATCATGAACATGTGTACCAAATTTCAAGTCAATAGCGGGATTTTTGCGGCCGATATCAACGACAAACACACAGACAGACAAACAGACGGAACACAAAACTGTTTTGAGTCTCGACAGAGGGCCTCCACTGACGTTTCGGCAATTAAGGGTTGCGATGAGTAAGGTACATAAATATAATTTTAATACAATTTAAAATAATTTTAGAAACGGTTTTATTTGACATATATTTCTGTGAGAGACGGCTGGATCTCCTTTGAATATAGCGCCTATATTCATAAAAAAATTAAGGCTGTTATTATATTTAAAACTATGTCCCAAATTATTCAGATAACATTAACACACACAACATTCTTTGAAACTTACCAATTTTGGTCAAAGTTTTGAAGTGGCACTCCCATCTGATTTTCAAAATAACAAATTTGTAATTCCAACAAATACTTATTTTTAAATTACTCTTATATCATAAATGCACACATTTTAACCGCTGAAACTTGATTTTTGTACTCAGGGGACTTTAAAATGCGTAATCCGTGTGGAAAATTGGATCTAAAACGATATGGGTATGAGGAGTAATTATTATTCCTAAGCAGCATTCTTAGACTTGGTAAAAATTAATAAAGTACTTCCATCAATTAAATTAAAAAGGAACTATTTTCGTTTAATTTTGGGTAGCCCTTTGTATTGTCTATAAATTATATACACACCACATAGTGTACTCATAGTACCACATTGTACAGTATGAAAATCACATAACATATCTTGAATTGCATTTGCGACATCTTTAATATATATCCTTAATATAATGGAGTTCTTTCGTATGACCCTGGAAACTAATTGTGTCTCATTTTCATACCAAATCCTATACTAAACATGCGATGAATATAAAAATTACATCTTCATTTCATTTTGTTATAGTGAGGTCTAAAGAAGTTAAATTATACCTAGCAAAAATTTTTCTCATAGACGTAATGTATTTGAATTCTCTTGGATGTACCTGAACACGAACTATTTGATCGATTTTAACCAAAACTTTCAAATAACACCTTCATCTGATACGGATTTATAATACTGAGTTTGTACTTTTTACTAACATATGTTATTAAGTTGTGCTGATAACTTACATTGACACAGGCATACAGACCAACCGCTAAAATACTGATCTTTGCTTTCAGAAAACCTCAAATTGTGTAAAGATATCAAAATCTAAATTTTAAAAATTAGATTCCGAAACAATACCTTTTCTATCACATACGAGTAAGAGAAAATAAAAGTTATAAATAACGGGCAAAAATAATAGATATATCTATATTTTAGCGAGAAATTTGTCGTCCATGTCTTTGACTTTATTATTTATTTATTTATTTTTATTTTTTATTTATTTATTTATTTATTTTTTATTTATTTATTTATTTATTTTTTTTTTTTTTTGACATATGTTGATAGCTTGACGATGCTTTCTGATGTGTCGCCATATAGTTATAACTGGAATGTACACATGTACGTGCGTCCTGGTACTTCAAATACACTTGTTTATGACATACAAAAATTCATTGGAATGCTTAAAGTGTTAGTATATATACACTTCTTATTTTAAGTCCATTCAACATTTTTGTTAACTTTTACTCTTGCATTTCTATTTTTTTCAAAGTTCCAAAAATTATGTAAAACATAAATTTTAGTAATCCCATCTTTCTTTGCTAACATTTTTACCAGCATACAAAATCAAAATGTGTTAAGCTTTTGAGAATATTAGTAAATAAATGAATAATATTTTGATGCATTAAGTAATGAAAGTGGTATAGTTTTTATGTCAGGAAATAACAACTTTGATAAATAAGTCCTCTTTCGATATAAAATTTGCTTGAATACTACGACTTAAAAATTGTCTTTCATAAATTTAAAAATTTATTTTATCGGTTTCTCTGAAGTTTTAATTATCGGTTTCTTAATTCACCACTTCTAGTTTTTTACTAGAATGTTCTTTCATATTTTCTTGTAATTTCTTAAAGTTTCAGGAACTTTAATTTCCTAAGGTTTCCTTCGAAAATATGTCAGGAAAATTGTAAATCGAAGTTATTTCCGATTCCAGTAACTCGGATATGAAAATCAATTATTTTTCATAATAAGGACGTAAAGATGACATATACTGTATATCTTTTTGTTTCCTTTTTTGCACAGATATAACTAACGTATATCTTAGTCAAAAGTTAGTTAAGCAAAATAGCAATAATTTTTGTTTTCCTTAGTATAAAACTTACAATTTTCTGAGAAATGTTCTTAAAAATATTTTCTTCTTAAGAAACTTATAAATGGTTGTTGAAATTATAATTAACACTGTTAGTCTTATTTATGGGCTTTTTTCAAAGGGTCATTTTTGAAAACTATGAACATTTTTAACATTTCTGAAAGGAATTTTACATTAATTATCGAATTACTAGTAAAGTTTTGTTATTCTCAGTATTATGGAGAACAAACATAAATTTTATATGTAGGTTACTAAGGATTACTGCAATATGTACTTGTAAAAATTTTACGTGTTTCAACGTTATTTCTTAAAAAGATTAGAAAAAACTAAACATTGTTGGAAAATGTTTATAATGAATTAAAACCACGTGATTTATTATTTTCAAGGGTTTCCATTTCATTAATCACGTTTTGACAAAATGAAGATAGTAGTAACATCTTGAAAATAAAAATAAAAAGAACTCAATGGATTTTTCAATTATACATCCTCCCCCCTCCCTGTAGGAAAAAAAAAAAAAAGAAAAGAAAAAAACCTCATGCTACACTTATGAGTACTAATATTTGAATTATTTCAACTGAAACTGAACCTGTAGAATTTTTTATAATATTTAGTATTTGAAATTTGACGTGGTTCAATACAGTAGAGTCACCTATAGGTTTATTGAAGTATAGTAGAATTAAAATGGTGGGAACTCAATTTTGATAACATGCACATTAAATCAGTACAATAAGCATCTTATATATTAACTTTAGTGTGATTTCACGTCATAATGACTAAAACAAGCTATAATTTCAATTATAAAATATGTTGTGCAACAGTGTCAGTTCTCAGCATATGTCCACCAATATTCAACGAACACTAATTCTCATAATAAGCAACATCTTATATCATGTTTTGCATTAATTAATAAATATTGAGTTACAACCATCATAAAAATTCAAGCATAAGAGCGCGCTATATATTTATACTTATTTATCTTTACTTACATTTACTTAATTATTTATTACTTCCATTACCCTACTACCGTAGGTAATGGAAGTATTGTATTCGGTCTGAAAATTCGATATCGGGTTTTCACCTGATTTACACGTTTTAAGGTCCCCTGAGTCCAAAAAAGTGGTTTTTGGCAATTGGTCAGTGTGTATGTATGTGTGTGTGTGTGTGTGTATGTATGTGGAGAATCTTCTGGCTATTATAGCTCAGAAACTAATAAAGATAGAGCTACGAAACTTTAGAATTGAAATACGTCTGGTCTACAGATGAAATTTCCAAATTTTGGTAAAAATTGAAAAACCGGAAGTCGGACATCGGAAACCGGAAGTGGGACCGTAAGTCCGTATCTCAAAAACGGCTCTAACGATTTTCTTCAAACTTGCTATATAAACACTCTATTAGATGTTCTTTCGAATGATATAGTTGGTTGGTTCAGGAAAATTGATAGGCGTCCCTTTTAAATAGCTCAATTTCAGGCCTCGCAAAGGCGTTCCTTTAAAAACGGTTGTACGGATTTTTTTCAAACTCGCCATTTTAACTCACTTTTAAATATGCTTTTGTATGTAATTATTGTTTTCCTATCAATAATTGATTTTAACCGGAAGTGGAACATCGGAAACCGGAAGTGGGACCGTAAGTCCGTATCTCAAAAACGGCTCTAACGATTTTCTTCAAATTTTCTATATAAACACTCTATTAGATGTCCTTTCGAATGATATAGTTGGTTAGTTCAGGAAAATTGATAGGCGTCCTGTATAAATAGCTCAATTTCAGGTCTCCCAAGGGCGTTCCTTTAAAAACAGCTGTACGGATTTTTTTCAAACTCGCCATATTAACTCACTTTTAAATATCCTTTTGTATGTAATTATTGTTTTCCGGTCAATAATTGATTTTTTTTTTTTTAAGTTGGTATCTCAAAAACGGCTCTAACGATTTTCTCTTTAGTTCACTTTTATGTTTTCTGATCGCATTATCTCTCAAAAATGCATATAATATGTGTAATAGTGGGTAATGGAAGTCGTGTGGTTGTTTCACACCAGATTTTTTTTTTTGATTATATTCTTCAAATCTAAAGGCAACATCAGTTTATATCAAGTTCCGCCTAAATATAAAACTTTGTGGAATTATGTGCCAAAACCCATGATCACTAGCTCAAAGAAAATTTTTCTAATACACTCTCTTTCTCTAAAAGTATTTGATTTCAGGAAATTTTTTATTATGTAGATCCAGCTTCTACTCTTTTCAATTTTAAAAGCAATCTATCCCAAGATAATTATTTTTGTAAGAAATACGAAATTTCAGTTTTTATACACCCTCTCTAGGACAATGAATAAATACAGGTGGCCATCGAATTTGCCGAAATCGTTCACACTTCCAAAAATTTCAAATTTTTGAAAATTTTTGTCAACAGCTTGAAAGTCTTTCGCTTCCATGCATAATATTTTATAAGCACCTTTTGAAATTATCCCAGCTGAAATTGCCAAATAAACGAACTAAATTTTAAATGAACAACGAATATGTTATTGAATTTCACTTACTAATTCTGTCAAATAAATATTTAATTAAGCAACAAAAGTTAAATTAGGTACATAAAGAAAGTGAAAAAGACGAAGCTAAATAAAATCGTCAAAACTTACCATTAAAATATGAATGAAAATTTCGTGCAGCTTGACAAATTTTGGATTATCATGGAAAAACTCCAGTGGAGAGAGAATGTATTTCCAATACGTAAGGCGATTAAGAAAGACGAAGAATGTTATAGAACTGTTCATTAATATAATAAAAATAATCTAGTGTGGCACTCACACAACTTTCTCTCGCCCTGAATTTCAGTACTATAAAGGCTGATTGTAGATTAAGGAATAAAATAACGGGTACTGCATATAAACCTACGTTAAAAATAATTGTTGCCGAAACGTCAGTGGAGGCCCTCTGTTGAGACTCAGAACGGTTTTGGGCTGTGTCTGTCTGT
The DNA here is from genome assembly GCA_963930645.1 of Salticus scenicus. Lineage (NCBI taxonomy): Eukaryota > Metazoa > Arthropoda > Arachnida > Araneae > Salticidae > Salticus > Salticus scenicus. Next base: position 360,647,100 of record OZ005648.1, on the reverse strand, counting down.
CGCGCGATAGCGGCCGCAAAAATAGCGCTATTGACTTGAAATTTGGTACACGTGTTTATGAGCCCCACGAAATCAGCTGTATAGTTTTTGGTATGTACTCCATTTGTAGTTCGTATACAGGGACACGCCAAAGTTTTTCTTAATATTACGGCCTATGGGAGGAATTTGTATGTATCGCGATAGCGGCCGCAAAAATAGCGCTATTGACTTGAAATTTGGTACACGTGTTCATGAGCCTCACGAAATCAGCTGTATAGTTTTTGGTATGTACTCCATTTGTAGTTCGTATACAGGGACACGCCAAAGTTTTTCTTATCATTACGGCCTATGGGAGGAATTTGTATGTATCGCGATAGCGGCCACAAAAATCACGCTATTGACTTGCAATTTGGTACGCGTGTTCATGTGCCCCACGAAATCAGCTGTATAGTTTTGGATGTGTATTCCATTTGTAATTCGTGTACAGGGACACGCCAAAGTTTTTCTTATCATTACGGCCTATGGGAGGAATTTGTATGTACCGCGATAGCAGCCACAAAAATCACGCTTTCGACTTGCAATTTGGTACACATGTTCATAAGCCCAACGGAATCAGCTGTATAGTTTTAGGTGTGTATTCCATTTGTAGTTCGTGTACAGGGACATGCCAAAGACATTCTATCATTACGGCTTATGGGAAGAATCTGTATGTACCGCGATAGCCGCCGCAAAAATCAAGCTATTGACTTCAATTTTTGCCGAAACGTCAGTGGAGGCCCTCTATTGAGACTCAAAAGGATTTTGGGTTCCGTCGGTCCGTCCGTCTGTCTGTCTGTCTGTCTGCCGTGCGATAGCGGCCGTAAAAACCACGCTATTGACTTGAAACTTTGTACACATGTTCATGATCCCCACGAAATTAGCTGTATAGTTTTGGTTGTGCATTCCATTTGTAGTTCGTGCACAGGGACACGCCAAAGTTTTTTTTATCATTACGGCCTATGGGAAGAATTTGTATGTACCGCGATAGCGGCCCCAAAACTAACGCTATAGACTTGCAATTTGGTACACATATTCACGAGACCAACTGAATTAGCTGTATAGTGTTAGGTGTGTATTCCCTTTATTGTTCGTGTACAGGGACACGCCAAAATTTTTCTTATCCTTACGGCCTATGGGAAGAATTTGTATGTACCGCAATAGCGGCCGCAAAAATCCTTCGATTGACTTGCAAATTGGCGCACACATTCCAGCTTTCCATATAAGTAGCTGCATAATTTTCATTGCTATATTTTTTATAAACTGTGTACAGGGACACGCCAAAATTCTTAACATTATGGCGTATGGGGTGAATTTCATTTAAACGCATTTTCATATCATTACTTGGCAATGAAGAAAATGAAACTAGAGTACGTGAGTAAGATGCTTAAACTTATGTTGCTTGAAGAAAATATGTGCTCTTAAGCTTTCTAATTAATGTACAGGACCCTACAAAAGTGTTCTGACAATGTCACGCAGTCATCCAAACGATGTTAAATTTGGAACAATTATTAATTTTAAACGCAAAATAAGCTGAATAGTTTTTACTGGTGTATACAATGTTTATGGTTCGTTTACAAAGACACACGAAAGAATTTCGTAACATTAGAGCCTATGGACGAATTTTTAATTTAAGCGCGCACTTTAATGCGTTTATGCTGAATTGAACTTAATAAAGTTAACATACATTATAAAGATGCTTAAAATCATGTTTAGTCTAAAAAAAGGTTATGTATAGACGAAATAATTTATGGGACCACACAAAATAATTCCGAGTATGTACTGTAATCATCCAAATGATGTCAAATTAGTTTGAAAGATTAATGAGTTATAATTAATTAGATTTATTCTTATTATTGGCGTTTATAATGACTGTGGCTACTTTTCCGGGATACATAAAGGAATTTCGTACTTTTATGGTGTATAGTCGGTATTTCTTAAAAGTGTATTTTAACATGGTTACACCCCATCAAATATAATGAAATTTTATTAGAATTTTAAAAGCCTGTTTTCATGTTGAAAATTGTGGGCATAGAATTGATAATTAGTTTAAAGGTTACGCAAAATATTTCCGATATGCTATGTAATTTTTTTTGTATGAAATTCGGTATTTATGAATTTCCGGGAAATAATACAAGACCGTCGTTTAATAAGAATGCATATTGTTGCATACTTGGGGGTTTGTAAGTTGTCCGAGAATGAAAGGCGAAACTTGCAAAAATTCAGTGATTTATTCACAGAAAGTTCCAGAAGAATACAGGTCTATAAACCAAGTATCAGCTTCAATTCAACCAGTAAACATAGCTTAAACAACAGCCGTTAACAGCAAAACAACAGTACAAACTGTTTAGCAATAACACATAAAGCAAGTCTCATTCAAAGAGGCTCAAAGCAAAGGAAGCATTTGACGAAAACGACACAGATCTGAGATTGGAAGCCTTGGCTAAAAAAATGCTCCTTTTATACTATTCTATCGAACACAGACTGTTCTGGAAAATTATCGTATCTCATCAGCCAATTAGATTGGAGCTTCCATATTTGGTATATCCCTAATAAGGATTTTCTCGCCAAGGTCGCCAAAAAAATCGCCAAGGAGGGAAACAGTCGCCAAATTTGGCGCCAAATCCATTTCTTCCCTTATTGGAGCTTTTCAATTCGTTTTTAAAGGAAAATTAGGCTATTTTAACGCTAAAACGACTAGAAATGCACAAAATTAGCATTTTATCGACTTACTAAGCCTCTTTGAAAAAATTTATACAAAAATAAATGCAATTATTTACAATTCCGTAACACTTTATATGATATACAAATAGGTATAGAAAGAGAGATACAGCGGGGGGTTGAGGGGGGCGGCAGCCCCCCTCAGGAATGTATCTGATTATGGTAATAAGTCGATCGAATCAATATATACTATTATATAATAAGAAATAAATAAAAATGACCTATTGAAAAATGTCTGATGCAAATAGGACGTTGAGGCTCCTGATCTGCAGATCCACTAGTTTAGACTGATTTAAGGAATTTTTTTTTTTTTTTTTTTTTTTTTTTTTTTTTACAAATAATTCTTTATGAGGGGGCTACCCAGGTAGCACAAAAGTATCGGCCAATGTCCTACCGATATTGGCCGATATTTTGAGCATCGCCGATATAGCCATTATGAAAAGAATCAATAATGTTGCCTTAGAGCATGCATCATCGCGTCTGAGATGTCACAAAGTGATACTTATTGATGCCAGGAAATATTTTCAATATTACCAGGTACCAAAAAATAATATCTGTAAATATTTTTAGAAGGGACTATTTTATATTCTCCAATGTTATATTTTGATATTGGCTGATATTTTTGTGTCACCTGTGTACCGCTACCCTCAACTTCCCGTTTGAATATAGTACCTACATTTATATAGAATCCAAGGCTGTTTTTAAATTTAAAAGTTTATTAGAAATTATTCAGACAATTTTCACGCGCACCACTCCTTGAAATTTATCAATCATGACCGAACGTTTCAAGTAGCCACCGCATATGAACGTCAAAATACCATATTTGTATTGCCTGTAATTATTTCTTTTTAAATTACGCTGTTAACAGACGTACAGAAAGATCAGCATTTATAATTTGACTTATAATTTGACTTTAGTATTCGGGGAACTTCAGAACGCTTGGTTGCAGAAAAACAAGCGGTGAAAATTTAACGTAAAAAATGCGTAAAATATATAGGTATGAAGAGTTAATTTTCACTCCTGAGTAGTTTTTCTGAATGTAGTAAAATGTAGCAAAGAACTTCCACCAATCACATTCAATAAAAAAGAATGTTTTCGCTTAATTATTGGTAGCCTTGTATGTATTTACTAAATATTGCGCGCACAACACTGTGTATTTTAATATAGTCCTATATTAATAACACACAGCACAACCTGAAATGCACTTTCTGCAGTTTCTAAGTGTAATCCTACTATATAAATATTTACACAACGTTGAAAAAGCCAGTGTAAAAATGTTAAACACAAACTTCAGTTCCGGTATAGCGTAAAATATACCGTCATCAGTGCAGATACGCTTATAAAGCTGATAGATAAAACTGTTCCTAAACCTTTTCTCTAATCTTTACTTTCTCTTACCCATACGGGAGAGAAAGTATTTTTTTTTTTTTGGGTTAAATTTTCGAAAGTGAGATTTTGTTATATTTACACGTTTTGAGGTCTCTTGAATACGAAAATCATGTTTTTAGCGGTTGATCTGTGTGTATGTCTTTGTGTGTATGTCTGTGTGTGTCTGTGTGTGTGTGTGTCTGTCTGTTATCAGCATATCTCAAAAACAAATTATGGCAGAAAGTTCAAACTTGGTATTCTAAATGTGTATCATATAAGGATGCTACACCAAACTTTTCGTTAAGATCAAGCAAATGGCTTGTGTACAGGGACAATCAAGAAAATTCTAATACATTACGTCTATGGGAGAAATTGCAGGTAAATAGAATTTAACTTCTATAGACTGCACTAAACCAAATGAAACAAACATATATATTGTGTAATGGAGATAGTCAACTGGGAAAATTTTTTTTTGTATGTAAGAGAATCGCATCCCCCCTGGGGGGGAAGTCCCCCCTCGAAGGGAGTAAATTTTTATGATGGGTATCTTTCAAAAGAGCTCGCCAATACCTTTAAAACGAATGGTTGAACCATCGATCTGCGATAATTTAAAATAAAGTTATATACATATATATATATATATATTAAGTGTGATATTAAGAATAAATTCAACTTTTTTTTTTTTTTTATATTTAGTGTTATACTACTTCTCTAATATGGAAACCGTGTGCATTTTCATGGAAGATGATTTTTTTAAATAATAATTTTTATAAATTGTTTTTACTGAGTGAATTTGTATAGGAAAATATAGAAGAAAGTCATGTGGTGGCCACAACACCTTAGTTATTTGTTGTTAGTGGATGTGCTTTACTAATAATATTTTACCATTTCCAGGAAAGCTGTTCGGGAATTGAAATAAATTCCTCATAGAGATATGGTAAATAATGTATGTTTTAAGCTAAATATTCATCGCTTGTTTTTTGTACATTAATGAAACGGAGGGTTGAGGGGGGCGGCAGCCCCCCTCATACAGAACTAATTATCATATAAAACTCTTCCTAAGTCTAATTTGAATTGTTTAACATAGGTTTACATAACAGTACTCGCTATCTTACCTCTTAATCCCCAACCTGTATTTATAGTATTAAATTTTAGGGTAAGAGAAAATAGTGTGAGAGTGCACATTAGATTATTTTTAATGTACTTTCATATGCGGTAACTGGTTATCTTACCATTTAATATGTAATCTGTTTTTATACAATTGAAATGCAGGATAAAAGAAAGTCGTTAGTGTCACATCAGATTATTATTGTTATTTTTTTGTTTTATTTATTTATTATTTATTATTTTAATTTAATTTAATTTTTTTACTTTCTCTTACCTAATAAAATATTAGGGGAAATAATGTTTTCCATAAAATTTCAGATTTTCAGATTTTGCTGTTGTACACGTTTGAAGGTTCCCTGAATTCGAAAATCAGGTTTTTAGCGGTTGGTATGTATACCTCTCTGTGTGTGTGCAAGTCTGTTATTATCATAACTTAAATGCAAATATCATTAGGAAATCAAAGCATAGTATTCTATATCTACATCGTATGGGGGTGCTACTTGATTTTTTTCAATGAAATCGAACAAATAGTTTGTGCACATTGACATACAAAAGTATTCAAATACATTACTTCTATGAGCCAAATTTCTGGTAGATACAGTTTAACATATTTAGGTTGCACAGAACAAATTGAAATTAACTACCAAAAGAATGCTTTACATAAAACATAGTATGACAATATTGGTCCTTTGTTCAAAAGACCACACAAAAGAATTCCAATGGATTAGTACTGTATTTGGAAATAACTGAAAATGTATTTAAAATTGTGCCATGATTTTTTTTTCAGTGCTAATTTGAAATATATTGTTTGATATGTATGTAACTTATGGGTAATATACAGGACTACTTAATATTAGTACAATTGATTTTAGAGAGTGTTTTGAAGGTAATTCTCTGAGTATTTTGAAATCTATATATATATATATTAATTAATGACATTATTAAGTGTCGTAAGAATGTAGCTACAATATTTCAACGGAGTTTGAGAGGGCAATACAGTCCCCTCTCACATATAATTTTCTATCAATTAAAACTGTTTTGAACTGTTGTTTGAAATAGTAGATAAGTTCAGATAGATAAGTTCAGATGTAGTGCCTCATCTATTGAATTGTAAGCTGTAATAATATCTTTATATTAATGCAGGGTGAAACAAAGTAGTGAGAACGATGCACTAGATTATATTTTTAAATTTGATTTTCATATATTTTTTTCCCTAAAAATAACAGAAAAAATTTCTAGTTCGCATTAAAAGTCACGAAAGAGATCCCCCGCCCCCCCCCCCCCTCCTCAACCTTTAAAAACAAGCATATTAGACCTTCTGAAAATTAGAAGCATATTTCTTTTTCCAAAACTTATTGAGTAGCAAAAAATAGTATATTTAAAAAATAAGCATATTTCAGCAAAATTCTGATTTATGAAATAAATTAAATTCATTCGAAAAATTTAAAGATTGGTTTGCGTTTCTAGAGTTATTTTTTGCATATTAAGGCTCATTAGATCGGGAAATACGCCTTAATGCAGATTTAGAACCATTATGGTAATCCATTCTTAAACCGGATATCAAACCCGTCACCTGGTAACTGTATGCCTGCACACTAAGCATTCAGCCACCTGGTGGGCAAATAGAAGTAAAAAAAGGAAAATTATAACTAACAACATTGACTGCATAACACAATATACTTTCAAATAATCTATCACAAGCAATATGCTACTAATAAATGCTCTTTTCCCAAAAAAATCTATAAAATTTAATTTTGATCGCGAAAAAAGGATTTTATTTCTTTGTTTTTCTTGTTAGAACGTGAAGAATTTTTTTAACCCGATTCTAAAGACTTAGACTCCCTAAAAAGTTTTTCTTTTTTTCCCTTTAACAATTACAAGAAAATATCTTTTTGGGGTAAACGACTTTCTATAACGATGTAAAACAATACTTGAAACATTTTTGCAATCACGAAATATACTTGTAAGATTAAAGATATAAGAAGTTATTAAAAAGATATTCATTATATTTTTAAATAATTAGTTGAATATTTCTTAATTGTTATTGTACTTTCTAATGAATACATAGAATTTATCAAAGAAAGTTATTTTTACCTTTATAAAAACGTATTTTTTTACTCATTACGAAACTGTTTAAATAAAATCAAACATAGCATAATCAGAATTCAGAATTAATCATTTAGAAAATATTACGATACATTTCACAGATAGTATATTTCATCAATAATACTTGATCGGAGACAAGCGCAGTATCTAATTTTAATTAAGACATAAATTTTAGAGAACTTCACTCTAATAACGCATACCAATGCAGGAATTCCTTCAACACCTGTTGTTAAGACACAGCCATGCTGAAGATATTGATTTAAAGCTTAGAATTATAAATTTCTGAGGAATTAATGCGTTGGGCTGAAACAACATCGATTTATAAGTCTCTGAGTGATGGTTTTGTATGGTAAACAGCTGCTCAGACAGCACTCCGGTTCTCAAGGGAAAATTTTCAGCATTATATGTAGAATCAAACGTTACTCGAATATAGAATGAAAGGCTGAAAAGTACTTAAAAGTATTTTAATCATCTTAGAAATTATGTTTATAAAGTTTGAAAAGTCTTTTTTAAATAAAATAGATGAAAAGATATTAAATATCTTTGTTTCATAATTTAACATAGCAGATAATTATATTAGTTATCATGAACTGGTTTTATTTTTCTAAATTTTAAATACATAGAGACAGCATATATATTTTTTAAGAGTGTGGGAATATACAAAGTGACTTTAAATTCAAGAAGAAATAAAGCTTGACAAAGCTGCGAAATCGCATAAACTCATAGTGTTTGGACAAAAGTATTTAAAAGCTATTTAATCTTTTAATTAATTAATGTTTATAAAGATATAAATGTTAAAGAAAACAAAATGTTGATAACTAATTAACATACTTAATTTTAACTAACTGATCAGTCACAGTGGTTTATTCGTATAATTAACAGCAAATTTGCTCGATATTTTTGTAGTTCATAAAAATGTTCACATTACTTAAATTTTCACAAAATTATAACCTCTAACGTTACACTGTAAAAAACGGAAACTTTGCTGTCAAACTTTATCCGTAAATTTCCCGGTGAAGTCGCACTTTTTATACTTTATTTGCCTTATTTACTTAATTATTTGTTTTGTTATTTATTGCCGTTTATTTGTTTATTTATGTACTGCAGTAAAAATTTACGGCTAAGTTTTGACAGTGAGATTTCAATTTTTTTAGTGCTAGTAAAAATATATTCAAATTTTTTCCCTTCTTTAAAAGTCTTAAATTTATTTTAAGAGTAAGGGAAAGGAGGGTAAGAGTACGCAGTCGGTTAAGAGTACGCAGGGATTTTTTCCTTGTTGGCAACACTGCAAACAGAAGCGAGTGTGATCATATCAACACGTTTGTTTTCAGCTCGCTCAAGAGACCGCCATTATTATTTTCACCCTTGCTGTCATTTATTTATCAGGTAAGATATGGTTTCGTTATGATAACATGTAATTTTTCTGTGAAGAAATCTTAATTTTTTTTGTAAATAAAGGACTGATGATTGCTTTCTAAGTAAATATTATTATGATGTTTGTTCCCGAACAACGTGGGCACGTTAGAATTTAACTGTTGTGAATGCTACTGCCATCTATGAACGATTTAGAGAAGCAATACATCGGCGGGTAAGAGTACGCACAGACCAGATATGCGTACTCTTATCCGCTCTGTGATTTGAAGCAGCCATTCCCATTCCAATAAAACTTTGCATTTTATTTTAACATTATTAGTATTATAAAAAAACTGAGATTGGGAATAATATTTTATGAATTATGGGTTAAAATTTATGATTTTTACTATTTTTAAATATTAAAAAATTATGACTTCTTAATTTCGGAAATAAAAATAATTTGAGTTAGGCTATTTTATTTTGCTTATATTTTTATTACTTGAACTTATATTTTTTCTCCCTTTTTTATAGAATATACCCCTCTTTTATGTTAAATGGCACCCTATAAGCGGAAATCTGATAGAAAGATATTCACAAGGGATATGATGGTAGAAGCTAAACGAAGGTTGGAGGCTGGTGAAAGTAAAAGGAAGGTGGCGAATGATTTAGGAATCAACGAGTGCACTTTAAGAAAAAGAATTAAGGCTGTAAGTAGTTTTATTTAATTATTCTGATTCAGCATGCATGTAAGCAAACATATATTTTTTATTTGGAACTGGAGACATAATATTTAGATGTTTCATATCGCAAATCTAACCTGTTATTACTTACCTCTTAACCTTTTTGTTTCCTTTTTCAGGGCACGGTTCCGACTGCACTTGGACGATTCAAAAGAGTTTTAACAGATGAGATGGAAAGGGAACTTGCTCAACATTGCAGAGACTTGGATAGTATATTTTATTGGTTGACCCGGAAGCACATGATGAAAGTTGCTTTCGCGTATGCTGATGTGAATGGAGTTGCTGGTAGATTTAATAATGAGAAGAAATCAGCTGGTAAAGATTGGTTAAAATCATTTTGTAAACGGCATAACCTTTCTGTTCGTAATCCAGAGCAATGCAGTGTCGCTAGAGCAATGGGTTTTAACAAAGTGCAAGCGACACGGTTCTATAATAATCTGAAGAGCTGTTGTCTGGAGCAAAAGTTTCCTGACTATAGAAAATTCAATATGGATGAGACTGGTATCTCAGCAGTCCCCAATAGACCACCGAAGATGATAACACCAAAAGGCAAAAAAACTGTTTGTAAAATTTCTAGTGCAGAAAGAGGTCAAACAGTCAGGAGTTTTCGTCCCGCCTACAGGAGTTTTCGTCCCGACTGCATTGATTTTTCCTAGAAAGAGAATGAATCCTCTTTTGTACAAAGATGCAACCATTGGAACTTTGCCCTTGATCAGCGACACTGGTTACATGAATTCCGATTTGTTCAGTGACTGGCTGAAACATTTTGTCAAACATGCTAAACCGTCTGCAGAAGACCCTGTTCTGTTAATAGCAGATAATCACGCATCCCACTGCTCACTAACTGCAGTTTTGTTTTGTCGAGAGAATCATATAACGTCCCTTACTCTTCCACCACATACGAGTCATGTACTACAGCCGTTGGATAGAGGTTTCTTTGCCCCTTTGAAAGCTTTATACTCATTTGAAGCTGAAAAATGGCTCGTACAAAATCCAGGAAATGTTTTAACCCTGTACGAACTTTCAGGGATTTTTCATAAAGCTTATAGCGCCACAGCCAGAGTTCAACTCGCAGAAAAAGCGTTCCGTGTTACAGGTATTGAGCCATACAACCCTGGCATTATAAGTGAAGATTGCTATTCTCCTTCACTAGTAACTTTAGCACCTTTGGATAACGATTGTACAGTTGCAGTAGCACCTGAAGAGAACGAAGTCTTACCTTCCACTTCTCAGATAGATATCAGTATCCAGTCAATCGTGCCACTTCCTAGACATGAACAACGAGGAACTAAAAGAAAAAGAAAATCTCAAAAATCTGAGATCATGACTTCGTCTCCAGTCAAAAATGCGTTAAAGGAAAAGGTAGAGAGAGAGAGAGAGAATTAGAAGAAGCAAAGGCTAATCGAGCTGCCATGAAAAATAAAAATGGAGCCAAAACTAAAAAAGAACAAACTCTGAAAGCAAAGAAAAAACTTATTCTGAATTGTATCGACAACCCAGTTCCCTCAACAAGTTCAGCAAACAATGAGGCGACAATATGCCCAGGCTGCGAACAATCATATGATGAAGATTGGATCCAGTGTGGATTATGTAAGGAGTGGTGGCATGAGGACTGTTCAAGTTACGAAGGCACTGGAGCATTTGTATATGACTGCTGCTAAATTTTCCGGGTGTGTACTCTTGGACTCACGCCCTGCGTACTCTTACCCGACATGTTGGGTAAGAGTACGCATTTGCTATTTTTTTCCCTTGCATTCTTTAATATATATTTTTTTTTAAGATAAAACTTTCATTTTGTGTACCCTTCTTACTAAGTTAATAAACTATGATTCAGTCTCTTTTCGAGGTTCTCTCTTTTCAATTCTCATTTTTATAACGAAAAATCCGCTAGGTGTGTACTCTTACCCTCCTTTCCCTTATCCTATTTTGAAATTTCCAGTTATTTAAATTGCGTAAAAGTTCATTTGTTAAATAAACAATAGCTTATATGAAATACTTAAGTTAACAAATATAATTTTTCTTTTCGCGAAAATATGTAAACATTTACTATTACTTGCAACCACGGATTAAAAGAGAAGGATGTATTACTAATGTTACGGAAAGGTAGTAATTTTCATCTTACAGATAGAGGGCGACCAAATCTCGAAAATACACCAATCAGCACGTTTTTACATTTCTGGCTGTTCGTTCGTTGGATGACTGAAGCCGAAGGGGCGGGCTTTCCCTTTCTTCCGCTAAGTTTCAAAGATACTACACCAGGCGGCGATCGGATCGCTTACTCCGCTCGGCTGAATGAATGCGGAAAATAAAGCTCCGTTCCCCACGCTGACCGCCCTATCTGGTTTATCATCCTGTATCCTAATCCGTGCTTACAACATATACTATTATTTATTGCATATATTTTTCTTTTGATATTCAAACTTTCACTATTGTAATTATTATTTTACTGTCAGGGAACCAGTTTTTACTGAAATGCTTTTAGTATAGTAATAACATAGATGTTTAATAATTGCAAAATTTACACCACATGCTTTATATCTTACTAGCAGGCTACGTCCACTTCGCTGGTCACTGAATTTAAATGAATTTTCATAAGAATTGAATCACTATTTACTTTTTATATCCCATTTTGGGCTTTGTAACATAATTAAATGTTCCTTTTAAAGTCAATAAATATAGTTTAAAAAAACTAAAAAACACGCTATTAAAGCACATCAAACTAAAAAGTGAAAAATAATTCTTAATATAAGCTGAAAACAATAATGAACGAAAAATACTAGTATAATTGTGAAAAAAGCGTTGGGTGCTTTGTGCCATATTTTTCGTATATCGAGCAACCCACGCTTTTTTCACAATTATACTAGTATTTTTCGTTCATTATTGTTTTCAGCTTATATTAAGAATTATTTTTAGTAACATAAACATAGTTTTTTTAAACTATGTTTATTTTTCACTTTTTAGTTCGATGTGCTATGAAAGCATGCTTTTTAAACTATATTTTAAACTATATTTATTATTTTATTATTTATCACATAAATAGCTACAGTATGTAAGTTTTTGGTTAAAATATTTACACACAATCGAAAATATCCCCATTCGACTTGCAGGCCTCTTAAATCTATCTGTACCAATTTTGAACGGCCTAACTGTATTTCTATTTGTTTTTGCCCCATAGCCCCCCCCCGCTTACCCCCTTACCCCCCTACCCGCCCCTCCTAATAATTTTACAAATTCAAAAATATCCGCAATCGATTTGTAAGTATCGAAAACCTCTATGTACCAATTTTGAACGATCTGACACTATTTTTATTTTTTTGCCCCCCCTCCCTTCCCCCTCCTAATAACTTTACACAATCGAAAATATCCCCATTCGACTTGCAGACCTTTTAAACCTATCTGTACCAATTTTCAACGGCCTAACTGTATTTCTATTTGTTTTTGCTCCATAGCCCCCCCCCCTTATCGCCCCTCCTAATAATTTTACAAATTCAAAAATATCCGCAATCGATTTGTAAGTATCGAAAACCTCTATGTACCAATTTTGAACGATCTGACACTATTTTTATTTTTATGCCTCCCCCTCCCCTCCCCCACTTCTTGCCCCTCCTAATAACTTTACACAATCGAAAATATCCCCATTCGACTTGCAGGCCTCTTTAATCTATCTGTACCAATTTTGAACGACCTAACTCTATTTCTATTTGTTTTTGCCCCATAGCCCCCCTTACCCCCTCACCCCCCTACCCGCCCCTCCTAATAATTTTACAAATTCAAAAATATCCGCAATCGATTTGTAAGTATCGAAAACCTATATGTACCAATTTTGAACGATCTGACACAATTTTAATTTTTTTGCCCCCCCCTCCCTCCCCCTCCCCTGTTGCCCCTCCTAATAACTTTACACAATCGAAAATATCCCCATTCGACTTGCAGAACTTTAAAACCTATCTGTACCAATTTTCAACGGCCTAACTGTATTTCTATTTGTTTTTGCTCCATAGCCCCCCCCCCCTTGCTGCCTCACCTGGGGGCTGAATTTCTAAAATTCCAGAAATTGGTTTTTAGATAGTTGCCTTAGCTATATTTTAGAGCAAAAATTTCACGTATATCTATTTTTTTTTGTTTGGGATATATAGGATTATGCGAAATCACGTTTTACGCATGTGAAATCACGTTTTACCCCCCCTCCCCCCGCCCCCCTTGGGGACTGAATTTCAAAAATTCCAGAAACCGATTTTGAGACATTTGTATTAGCTATATTTCAAAGCAAAAATTTTACGGATATCTGTTTTTTTGTTTGAGATATGAAGGATTTTGTGCAATCACGTTTTGCTCCCAGAGAAGTTACAAACAAACATACATACATACATACAGGTGAAGCTAATATAAGCGTGTTAAAAAGTCAAAATAATATATTACAAATAAAATAAAATAAACTATTTCTTCCGTTTTGCAGTCGTTTTGCAACAATGCTCTATGGTCTTATACGAATAATTCTCAAGAATGAATCAACAATTGTTTACAAATTTAATAGATTGTGTATGGGAAATAAGTACGCTGTAATTTAAAAATTGCAGCTCTTCAAAACTGATAATTTTTAAAAAGTTATTCATTGTTCTTTAAATATTAGACTGTTTTTTGTTTAATATTAGACTCTTATTTTAAGATAAAAGCAATTGAATGATATCGTGTTGTGAAATTGTGCAACGTAATAGCTTTAAATCTAATAACTTGATATATATAGTGTCCTCACAAAAAAAGAACAGTTTTCAGAGCTCTTTTAAAAATGTATAACATCTATGCAGTATCTTTTAAAATAATTCATCAGTTTTTACTTAAAAAAAATAATAATAAATGAAAGGCCGACTTTCATCACCAAAGTAATTAAATCTAGACCAATCAAAAGTAGGAGTGGTCCGCCCAGATGTGTTCCGCCAACAAACTCTTTGCTTTATTTATATAGATTACATAATTTCTAAAATATAGTAAAATTTTACTTTCAAAAAAATAATAAATAAAAATAATGAGGAGTAAGGAATTGGAAAGTCTTTTAAAAAATTTGTTGGTCATTGGTGATTTACATAATACCTTAGTTACCTCCCAAAAATACAAGAAATGTAATAACTAAAAGACTAATTGGGAAACTCTTGTATTCATTTCAAATAAAGTTTCAACTCGAGTCACTAAATCTCTTTCGCTTAGAGACAGAATCAATAGTTCAAAAAATGAAAATCAAACAGAAACCAGCATGTTGAGGCAAAGAATTGGATTTTAAAGTAAATTTAGAAGAAAAATTTGCCACTGGCAACTGTTATCAGAAATCAATGTATTTTCCGTAATTTAAAGTAGCATATACCATTTGTTTGGCATGTGCTACTTATAACAATCTGAAATTTCATTTTTATAGTTAGTTCTAACCCAATGTTGTAAAAATAAAACTCAGAGATTGGTATGAAATGTATGTGTGTGTGTACGTTCGTATGTGAGTGTGTTTGAGTATATAATATATTTCTTTCTTTGTATTAAATATTAGATCCAAAAAAGAGAGAGATGATAATAAAAATCAATTAAAAATGTGAAGATATTAATGTAATTTACACTTCATCAAAAGTACATATATTGAAATTGAAATATTGTATGCAAAAAGATAACTAGTTTCTATTTATCTGTACGCCTAAAGCTGAGATTTTAACAAATAAATATGTCTGAACACTTAACCAAAGAAAGAACACAATTTGAGAGTAGAAGAAATAGATGGTAAATGAAAGCAAAGAGATTAAGAAATAAAAATAAAAATATACAAATATCCATAACTTACTAACAACATAAACATAAAAGTGCGTTATGTATATAGATTTAAAATACTCATATAGTGAAAGTAGCATTTAATATATCAGACATTAATGAAGAATTGATGCAAACACAAATTATTAAAAAAAAGTACTCATTTTATAGCAAATCAATAAATTAATATACTAAATTTTATTAAAATAAATATATTAATATTTAGAATAAATTTTAAATATAGTGTTGCATATTTTTTCAAATTTTCGTTTCCACACTCCAAATAGAAGTGTCTTAAATTCAGTGTCTGAAATGCCAATTTTGACACAAAAATGTCTGAAACACGCAAGTATACAGGTATCACACGCGTCTGACTTTAAGACACATAAAAATATAAAATATATAAAAATAGACTAAGTTAACTGTCTGAATATTATTGATGTGTTTGAAATTCAGTACATTACAGTTTAGACATCTGGAAATTAAGACATTTTGAAATTTAGACACCTAGAAATTCAGATATTTTACAGTTCAGTTCAGATACTTAGAATTTCAGACACGTGCATTAACTTAGAAATTTTTTACATGGATTCTATTTGAAGCAATATGCATATGGTGTTGAAATTTCTTTTTACATCCGCTTCATAAAACAATATTTATATAATAAGTACTTAAACTATTTAAACCTTTTTAGTTTTATGAAATAATTGAGTTTTCGAGGGGGAAAAAATGGAATTTGTAAACGAGCAATCTTGAATGATTTGTAAGCGACTGCTGCTTAATTTTTTTTTTTTTTTTTTTTTTTTTTTTACTTTGACTAAAAAAAAAAAGCGCAAAATTTGTCAATTTTGTCCATCTGCGGCTAAGTGATTCTGTATTTCGGCAATCTGCCGCAAGAATATAGTATATTTTGCTTATCAGGCACACACAAACAAAAAAAAAGGAGGGAATTTATATACAATAAAATATTAGCACGTTTTCGGCACTGAGCTTCGAAAGCAACTCAAATTTGTCAATAGTTAAATTCTATTTGGCAATTGCCTGAAAAAAATATTGCACGGGTTGTTAATCGGCTTCAGTAAGAAAACTTCGGTCATTAGCCGAAAAAATATGATATATTTTAACAATTAAATACAATAAAAAAAATTAAATCAACTCGTAAACTTTTTTGGCAACAATTAAACAATTAAAATAAATTATGTATTTTTGTAGAACTTTTTCAATACTGATTATTTTTAATTCTTATTTCTTTTCTTTTGTCCTTGAAAGAAAAAAAAAAAAAACATTTTGATGAAATTCTGGCAAAAGCAGAATTTAGTTTAGTACAGAAGAATATTAGTTTTTTTTTTTTTTTTTTTTTTCAAATTATAACAACGTTTTCAAATTATTCAATTATATTTTCGATAAATTTTCTGTTTCGATAAATGTCCAACCATCGTAAACCTGGCGACAACGTTTTATCTGTAGATTGAGACAGTATTTTTTTTTTAAGTCCTCCGTACTTAAATATATATATATATATATATATATATATATATATATATATATATATATATATATATATATATATATATATATATATATATATATATATATATATATATATATCCATGAGTTTTTACATGTCGGTGTAAAAAACAAATTTTCTGGTTTTCATGCACATAGTTTGTTTCTTTTAAATATAAGCTTAAAAAAAAGAAAAAAGAAAAGGGGAAAAAACCGTTTTCGAATTATCATAGGCTACACTTTTCACTCATTTAACGTAAGTTAAAAAAAAAAAAAAAAAAAAAAAATCTATACATAAAATTTCAGATAAAAATGTATATTAAGCTTTAGATATTTTGTTGATAAATGCATTTAATATATATATAAATTTACGATTTATTTGACAAATTGACAAATACTACATATCTATAGTACTAACCAAAGCTATCCTGTCGATGGTTGTAGCTCAGTCGGCTAGTCGCTAATTTGGGAATCTATAGTTTTTCAGTTCGAGTCCATCAGACAGGAGAGGTTCACTATGTGCAGAAATTTTTACATAAACATTTTATTTATACTCTAAGAAATTCTATATCCATTTTTTAACCAGAAATTAAATCATACGCATTTTTTTTTTTTTTTTTTTTTTTATAATTTATTTATGGGAAAAAGAGGGTTAAAAATGGCGACTTTTAAAGTGTCTTAAATCCAGTCACACTCATGTCTTAACTTAAAACATCTTACTTGTCTAAAAATTTAAGATACGATTTCGTGTATTAAAATATGACCACCCATTTAACGCACTTATCTGACTAAATTTCAAGTGTAGCTCAGAAATCAGAGGCTAAATAAAATATACATAATTGTAAAAAAAAAAAAAAAAAAAAAAAAAAAAAAGGGGTATTTTTAAAATATCCGGGACTTAATACAATTATTTCTATTGCATTCATTTAAATGGATTCATTTTAGGGTTTTATTTATATATTTATTTTCGAATTTGGACCACTGTGTATTATTTACTAAAATTCACGAAGTTAAAAACTCACCACTCTCAATAGTTTTTGAGATAAAGCTCTACTGATAATAAAATAGTAGGTATGAAAATTTATCCTCCCGTTTTAGCATAGAAAGGGACGGCCTAAAAAAAGGGCGCTTTTGTATACGAGCAGGCGCATCAGATATTTTGTTGCCTTAGGATTGCCACATGTAGATGTACCCAGCGCGTTCCACAAATAAAAAAGCGGCACCCATTGCTTCTTCTATTACTTTCCGAACACTATAGTGAGGAAAGTATTGTAATCATGTCAAAAATCCGAATTCGAGATTTTGATGTTTCTATACGTTTTGAGGTCCCCTGAGTCCGTTTTCACTATTTTTACGATGATGTATGTATGTGTGTGTGTATGTGTGTATGTGTGTATGTGTGTATGTGTGTATGTTTGTGAACACGCTAGCGTCTAAAGGCTTTGTTCGATTAACCTGAAAGTTGGTACGTATATTGTAAGTCACCATAGTACGAACCCTATAGATTTTGGTGAATCTAGCACTTATAGTTTTTTTACAGGGACACAAAGAAAAATTCTTTATCATTATGGCCTATGGGACCAAAATCTTAAAAGTGCGATAGCATCTAAACGCCTTATTCAATTGAGCAAAAATTTTATACCCATATTATAGGTCACAGATACTCAATCTGTATAGATTTTGGAGAATCTAGCACTTATAGTTTTTTTACAGGGACACAAAGAAAAATTCTTTATCATTAAGGCCAATGGGGCCAAATTTTTAAAAGTGTGATAGCGTCTAAACGCCTTATTAATCTGAGCAAAAAAATTGTACACATGTTATAGGTCGCATTTGCACCAACTGTATAGATTTTGGTGAATCTAGCACTACAGTTTTTTTACAGGGACACAAAGAAAAATTCTTTATCATTATGGCCTATGAGACCAAATTTTTAAAAGTGCGATAGCATCTAAACGCCTTATTCAATTGAGCTGAAAATTTGTATGAATATTATAAATAACTGTTGCACTAACTATAAGCATTTTGGTGAATCTAGCATCTATAGATTTTTCAGGGACACAACGAAAAATTCTTTATCATTATGATCTAAGGGCTCAAAGTTCAGTAGCGTTAAATAAAACCTCGTGTGATATATGGAGAAAAAAACACTCTATTATGGTTTTCTCTCTTTTGTTTGTTTAGCAATTCCTCTTTCTTTATTTTATCTACAAAACTGTTAGTTACTCAATGTTCGGAAAGTCGAGTGGAGTCACTCCAGATTTTTTTTTTTTCGATTTCAGCATGTACACATGTAAAATTACAAAGAAAAATGTGTTATTTTAATTTTAATATTTATATTAGTAACTATTAATAAAGAAGACCTTTTACACTATCTACCAATAAGTACTTGGACACTTTCGAATTTAGATATTTTGTCACTAAAAACGTTCCACAGGAATCATCTTGAAAATGTGGTAGTGTAAAGAACATGTTATACCTCATATTTTGCAGCAAAAGTTGTGTCCTGAAAAGAAAAGAAGACCACTAAAAATTAAACAAAAATCAAAATGTTTTGGATCACCCTTAAAAAGTAATGCTTTAAATGCGTTTTGGCTGTAACATGTGATTAAGAGGATTTTTCTCATTATCTGAATAAAAATTTTTTATCGGGCTACCATGGAAATATAACGTTTTCTTTAAAAAACTGTGAAAATAATTTCCAGTTTTTTAATTATAACATATAGAATATTAGACCCAGAGCAAAACCATTTTTAGGAAATATGGCATACTAAATCAGACACAGCATACAGAAATCAGAATGCAAAAATGTTAAATATCATACGAAATACGAGTACTTTTACTAAATAATTTTTAACTACGCATGCGCAAGCTTTATAAAAATTTCATTATCATAATTTAATAGCCAAAGGTATTGAGCAACTTATATGAAAACCCCAAACAAGTATGATGTAAATTCAAAACGTTAGTGAGATAGAATGAACAGAATTTAAGTTCTTAAAAAAAATAAAAAATAATAAAAAGAGATGTTAGGGAATTTTATCAATATTTATTTACAGACAGCGAAAACACTGTTTTACCACTGGGAATTGGTTGAATCAAAATTAAAATGTGAGAAAAACCCTTATAATTTAGCTTTTATTTTGAAAGAACTCATTTGTCCATTCTATCTCTCATAACGTTTTGAATTTACATGATATTTGTTTGGGGTTTTCACATAAGTTGCTGAATACTCTTGACTATTAAATTATGCAAATGAAATTTTTATAAAGATTGTGTATGCGTAGTTTTAAAATTATTTAGTAAAAGTGCTCGTATTTCGTACGATATTTAACATTTTTGCATTCTGATTGCTGTATGCTGTGTCGAATTTACTATGCCAAATTTCCTAAAAATGGCTTCGCACTGGGTTTAATACCCTACGTGTTTATAATTAAAAAAGTGGAAATTCTTTTCGCAATTTTTTAAAGAAATCGTTATATCTCCATGAATATATGTGGTAGTCTCATAAAATTTTATACAGATAATGAAAAAATCCGCTTAATCACATGCTACAGCCAAAACGCATTTAAAACATTACGTTTTACAAAAGGATACAAAACATTTTGATTTTTGTTTAAATTTAACTGGTCCCCTTTTCCTTTTCAGAATGCAACTTTTGCTGAAAAATATGTGGTATAACATGATCTTTACACTACCATAGTTTCAAGATGATTTCTAAAGAACTTTTCTAGATATTTGACAAAATGTCTAAATTCGAACGTGTCTAAATACTTATTGGTGTACAGTGTATTACAATGCGTTTGGAGAGTTTTTACGATGTATTGTGGGATCATTGTTTCCGTGTCTTATTAACATTATTGATATTGATTTATTTACTCCGATGAATAAACAAATTTATTTTTTATTGTTATATATATATATATATATCATACATCTATTTCATATTGCAATTTATGTCTACTTTCTAGAATTTTTTTTTAAATTGGTTCAGTCATTTTTTTAGGGTGCGGGGATTAAAATTACATTTCTTTTGATATTTGTTTGGCGTAAAGGAATTATTCTAGAAATAATAGAAAACTATGTATGTTGTCGCCTTTATAAAACTTTCATCTATATTGTCCTATACAAATTCATGCAGCATACAAATTGTTTCTTTTTTTATGCATTATAAATGCACACGATTTTCATCTCAGAGATGTATTTCTCTAAATATCGAACGGAAGTGAATTTTTACCGTGCAGATTACTTCTTTCCGTAATCAGGGAAAATTGCAGTATAGAAGCGTTACCTACCAACGGATATGCACCCAATTTAATCAGCCTAATGTCTCATAATGTTCTTTTCGTATAATAAGTTTTGTTCGATTATGCGCATTAGAATCTGAGATACAGCCTTCCCTTAAATTCCGGAAATCACTGTATAACAGCGCCACCTTTTGAATGATTAGCACCAAAAGTTGACATAAACTAATTTATGTCAAGGTGTATCTACATATAAATTTATATGCAATTCTGCGCTGTAGTTCCTGAGATATAGCCTTCCCTGAAACTGTGGAAATTGGTGAATAGCAGCGCCACCTGTTGAGCGATTGGCACCAAAACCGATACGCAATAACTTATGTCAAGGTACATCCGCATATAAATTTATATGCAATTTCGTGCAGTAGTTCCGGAGATATTGCCTTCCCTATAATTGCGAAAATCATTGTGCAGCAGTGCTAACTGTTGGGTAATTGGCGCCAAAAGTCAATAGACATTAATTTAGGACAGGTAATAGACACAGGTGCATCTGCATATAAATTTATATGCAATTTCGTGCAGTAGTTCCAGAGATTTAGCCTTCCCTGTAATTTTTGTCACATATACATATAGACAGACATTTTCTAAAAATGGTCAAATCGTGTTCTGGTTCTACCAAAACGACTAAATCCATTGAGAACCGAGAGTCAAAAGTATTTACGATTCCACTACGTTTTTCTATTGAATGTGGAAGAATATAAAAAATAAAATAAAATAAAACTTTTCACTTTTAACCGATATGCTATTTTTTCCCTCAAAAGTTATAAATTGTATTAGAAACAGAAACAGATTACTTGTTGCTTATCGCTCTTTACCGACCGTAGTTTCCGATCAAAATTTCTTAAAATCGCTAGTGAAGCGATAAGGACGCCAAACGGAAACGCTGGCCTCTTCCGAGGCAATAGAAAAAAAGTGAATGAGCATGCCTATATAATTTATTTAAGGGGCTCTAGACATAAATTCATTACATTTTATACATAATTGCATCCTTACACAATCTGATCGTGTATGAACACCGATTTTTATTTTCTTCTATATTCAATAGAAGAAAGAATTGTATTCGTAAAAAGTTTCGACCTAGAGTTTTCGATGGATTTACATGTTTTGAAAGGTCTCGAACACGATCGGACCTCGAACACGATTTGGTTTATAGAAACTGTCTCTCTGTCCGTGTATGTGTGCATGTGACAAAATTTTGTGGCAACTGTATCTCAGGAACTACTGCATAGAATTTCATAAAATTTGATATGTAGTTGCACCTTGACATAAATTAGTACTTATCAACATTTTGTAAAAACAGTTCGAGTTCAACAGGGGGAGGTGCCATCCCACTTTTTCTAAATTTTTAACATCGCGATTAGGACATAATTTCACCTCAAGATTTATACCTGGACATCTCATCACAAGATTTGTTATTATAGAGTAAAAATACGATTGCACAGATATCGGGGGGGGGGGGGGGGGGTTCATCTGAAGTATAAGCGTCTTTTAAATTTTCTAGGACATAGTGATAGGGTTTGAAGAAAAATATTTTTAATTTTTAATTTAAATAAAACACAATTATTGAGATAATTTAAAATGATTCTAAAGAAAACCAGTTGGCATAGGTGGACTCTGCTCAGTTCCCCACCATATGTATGTTCTCATAAATTTCTTGTACAGGATATATTATATTCATGTTAAGAGAAATGAATTTGACCAAACGCTTGGCACAATGACAGAACGAAATCCTCACCTAATAGGCTACCCACCATTCAGTTCAACATATTTATCTTATTCTAATCTATTAATTTATTTTATTGGGATCAATTTCGTAGTTTATTTTTCATGCTAATATTTCCAATGCAACAATCCCAAAAATGCATACTTATATGAAATATCGCAACATTTTGCTATGTTGATAAAATCTTAAATTTCGAATAACTTACGAAATTTTCCCATTAGAATATTTGTAGTCAATCATGTTCATTCAAGTATCATAAATGTTATTTTGAAATTGTCTGATATATTTATGATCCTCAAAATGGACGTTTGTGCTCGATTTTGCCTTATTCTGCCATTTTAAGTAAATCGTAAATTCCAAATAACTTACGATTTTTTTAAATTGGAAAATTCATACTCTATGGTATTTATGTAAGTATCCTACATAATATTTCAAAAGTGGTTTGACATCTTTACGATAAAAATATCCCTCAAGATTTGACGTTTGTGTAAAATTTTGCCCTATTCTATTGTGATAAGAAATTCGTAAATTTCCAATAACTTACGAAATTTTTATATTGGAAAATTCATAGTCATCAATATTCATGCCAGTTTCCTAAATAATATTTCAAAAGTAGTCTGACATCTTTACGATGAAAATATCTCTCAAAATTGACGTTTATGTGAAATTTCGCCCTATACCACCACGTTAAGAAATTCGTAAATTTCCAATAACTTGCGAAATTTTCAAAGAAGCATATTTATAGTTACTGATGTTCATTCCGGCATCAAAACTGATATTTTAAAACTGGTCTGACAATTTTACAGTAAAAAGTTTCCATTTAATGCACGTTTAAATGAATTTTTGTCCTATTCTCCCATGTTAAGAAAATCGTAAATTTCTAATAACTTGCGAAGTTTTTAAAATCGAATGTTGCAAATGAATAGGGTTCTTTCCAGTGTCGAAAGTAACATTTTAAAACTGATCTGACCTCTCTGCGACAATTTGTTCTTGAGATATCGTGTACACAGACTAACAAACTAACGAACTAACGGACTAACGGACTAACGGACACCCTACAGACAGACACCATACAAATTTTGTCATTTTCGGATTCCTCACACCTGAAAACGTGTAGAAAAGTCAAACCGAGGTCGAAAATTTTCACGATTACCTAAGTTCCCCATACCTATAGTATAATGGGGAACTAAAAATATAAACACTTCAAAAATTTAAGAATTATTTTTCAAAGTTCGTTTTCATTTAATCATGTAGAATTGAGAAAATATGACATTCTTTTAATTGAGAAAATTAAAGTACTCATATTCCGAATTGAGGATGGGAGAGATATTTCGTTTGTTTTTAAATTTAAATATCTCATCAGAGCCTTTTTTCTTCAGTATATTATAAAATTATAAACTTATGTTTAAACTAAAACATTTTGCAAATTGAGAATTGTTATACCTGAACAATTTTTGAAATCATTCAATACCAAAAAAATTCATTAAAAACTATGTTTAAGATTATTATTATTATTATTATTATTATTATTATTATCAATAAAGCTGAAATTTTGATTAGAAAGTAAAATTGTATAAAAATAGGAACATCGAATCTCACATAACAAAATTTTGATAAATTTAAATGTGATATGAATCGATCACCAGAGTAAATTAGTAAAAGTTTAACCCGAAACATTTTATTTTTCATAATCATTTAGAAGGGGGGGGGGGAGGAATTGCAGACAAGGAAATAAAAGCAATGTTTTCATTCATTACTCACAATTTCTTTAAGGCTGTGCGAGTCCAGTCTTTCAATGAGAAAATGCGACATTGCAAATTACTGCTGATGGAAAAAAATAATAGCAAAATCTGTATGCTTTGAGCGCTAGTTAAATCTCGTAAAAACAACTTGAATCTTGAAAAGATTATCAAAGATGATTCAGACTGATTGCCCACAAGAAAAATTCTACAAGGTCGCTTCTCAAAACTTGGAAAGAAGCCGAAATTAAGAAAATTGATACTTGATTTAAACGCAATATACAGTCAATATGTAATTATTTTTATTTAACATCCGAAGGATTTTACAATAACTTGACAGACCTACAGTACAGTCAGTAACAAAAGTATCCGAACACAAACAAAATTTCCTATATAAAAAAAGTACACTTAATACAGTTTTGTTAAATAAATCCTTGTCGAATCCTGTTCTTAGTCAGTCTAAGAACAGGATTCGACAAAGATTTATTTAACAAAACAGTATTAACTCTACTTTTTTTATATAGGAATTTTTGCTAGTGTTCGGATGCTTTTGTTACCAACTGCGGAATGCTATTATTTGTTCAGTGTAAGATATAAAAATCTGGAGTGACTCCACTCGACTTCTCAAACATTAATTTACTTAAACAACCGTTAATTACTTAAAGTAAGAAAAGTTGTTAAATAAACAAAAGCGAAAATTATATAAGGGTGTTTGAGTATTCCCTTTTTCCTCAAATAGTAGGATGTTTAATTTAACGCAATTTTATTTCAAATAATTTCAGCGAATTTGTCATAATGATAAAGAATTTTTCGTTGTGTCATTATAAAAATCTATAATTGTTCGATTCACCAAAATCTATACAGTTCGTCTGACGGGGTTCTATAACCTGTATACGAATTCTCTGCTTAATCGGATAAGGCATTTAGATGTTATCGCATTTTAAATAATTTCAACTCATAGCCATAATGGTAAAAAAGTTTTCTTTGTATGTCTGTAAAAAAGCTTCAAATGTTAGATTCATCAAAATCTGTACTGTTCGTGCGATGGTTACCTATAACATGCATATAAATTTTCAGTTTATTCGAATTAGGCGTTTAGACGCAATCGCGCTTTACATAATTTGATCCCAAAGAGTATAATGATAAAGAACTTTTCTGTATCCCTGTAAAAAAATTATAAGGGCTTGATAAACCAAAATTTATACGATTCGTGCGACGGTGACCTTTTAATGTGAATATGAATTTTCAGCTCAATCGGATAAAGCATTTAGAAGTTATCGCCTTTTAAACAATTTCAACCCACAAACCATAATAATAATAAAGAATTTTTCTTTGTACCCCTGTGAAAAAACAATAAGTTCTAGTTTCACCAAAGTCAATAAGTTTCGTGCTACAGTGACCTATTACATACCTACCAACTTTCAGCTCATTCGAACATGTCTTGAAGTCGCTATCGTGTTCAATCACACATATATCATCGTAAAAATAGCAAAGTTGAACTCTAGGGACCTCAAAACGTATAAATAGACCAAAATCTCGAAGTCAAATTTTTGTCATGATTACAACACTTTCTTTACATAGTATGTTTGGAAAGTAAAAATAAATGATTTGCTATCATGTTTTTATTGGAACATTCTACTTATTTCTTTCTTGTCAAATATTAATATTTTGAATAACAAACATATTGTCTATATTTGTTGTACATAATGTTACTTGTCTATTAAATTTACGTTTTCACCAAAAAATAGCTGTAAGATGAAAATAATTACATTTAGTTCTGTTATCGAAATTTTAAAGGGAATCATCTAACTTTATCAAATTGTTTAGATCTAGCAGGCTTTGCTCGTTTCGCTGGTCACTATATTTTAAGGAATTAAAAACAAGATCACTCTTTTTTTATATCACTTTATAAACAAAAAATCAAAAGAAAATCCAATGAAATTGGTGATTGGTAATATTCAAGAGATTCATCGTAAATTACTAATAGAGTGATAATAATCTACAAACCAGCGGCAAAAGATTCGCTAGTAGTTTATCGGCATATATTGCACGTATATTTTGAAAGCAGCAATATTAAAATAAATGTAGACAACAAAATTTAGGCAAGTCTAGAAAGGTGGTCTGTTATTGAAAGTACTTAAATTTATTTTAGGACACGCTCTATTATTATTATTATTATTATTACCGTATTTTCTTGTGTATAATCCGCAGGTCTGCTAAATCAGTTCCCGCCGTAAATTTTAATTAGCAGACAAAGCTATCCTTAAACGATTATTTATCTCTATCATATACTCTTGCTTCCAAATTGAATTTTCTTCTGTGGAACCGATTTATCTTAGCTGCAAACTACATGGTCTTGCCATAAATTCTGTCCACCAATTAGAAAGGTCTAGTTGTTATTGAAAATGAAACAAAGATTAAATTTTACATATATTTTATTTATTACTTATAATACATTACAAAAAAAAAAAAAAAAAAAAAAGCTATTCAAAATTTCTTCCATTTGCCTTTACACATATCTTCAAACTCTCCGATCACTCATCTATCGCTACATGTACGACTTCAATCGGAATTTCTACTACTGTCTTCTTTGAATCTGTTTTTAAAGCCTCAATATTTCGATGAGGATTCGATCAGCCCTTCGCCTTTAAAACGTTCCAAAGGCGGTAGTCCAGTGGATTCAAATCTCTTCTCAATAGCCAGTGATCAGCTCGAATGAAATCTGGTAAGTTGTTCTCACACCATCGCTGGGTCGTTTTCTCCTTGTGCGCTGGTGCTGAATCCTACTGGAATATCCAGTGCTTTCCAGCGAACAGAGTATCACTTAAGGGCTTCACAGCTTGTTCCAGGATGTCGCTTTGGTATTTTTTAGCTGACGTTTTTACACCTTTTTCACAAAAATGTAGACTGGTTACACCTTTATAAACCCCCCACCAAAACATTACTAAAGCCGGGTGAACTCGTGGATTTTTTTTTTTTTTTTTTTCTGCAGCTTCTTTGGAAATGTGAGATAACACCCTGTCAATTTGCTTGCTGAATATTTCCTCAGAGTGAGGATATTTTCATCCAAAAAAAGAATTTGCCGATGTTTGTTATCCGCGTGCCGCTGTAACAGAACTTTCGCTCTGGTCTTAGGAATATCCTTAAGAGCAGCCGTAAATCGTTGGCCAGTATTTCTACGGTAAGCATAAAATCCTAGGTTTTGTTTTATAATGCAGGACATTGCCTTGGTAGGGATATTCATCTCACAAGCCATGATTTTTTGCTTACGTAGCGGATTTCTGAGAATCCTTTCCTTTACGGCTTTAACAGCTGCTGGCGTTGTGCTCGTGCGAGAACGATCAATTCACGGCCTATTGTCGGTAGAGGATGTTTCATTATACCTCTTATTAGCTCACTGAATGAACTTCGTTGAAATTTTCAGTGGCTTTAGCAAGTTGAAAATCACCTTCAGTTTTCTGCAACACTTGTGTGAAGCAATTACTGCGATTCTATTTTCTTTTTTACCTCAATCCATCTTAATTATGCAAATATTTAACAAATACTGTTAGCTTTTTTTTAGTGTTAACACACTATTTATAATTTTACAAAACATAGCGGTGTCATTTCCAGAACGTTAAAGAAATAGTGATTGTTTTATTTTAATGGACAAAACTTATGGCAAGACTATGTATACGCAGGGAAATAAAATATTATTAATATTATTATCATTATTATTTATCGTTTAGATTACATTTCTGAATTTGGTTAATAAGCGAACTTTTAATAAACATTTTTGCACAAAACAGTATGGAAGATTATCATTGTTATAAATTATGTTGTTTAACAGTATATTTTTGCAAAAATTGCGTGGTTTTACGTTTTGAAGTTTCCATAGGCAGCAGTTGATGATATTATAATACAGAAATAAGTTTAAATTTGATTAAAAAGTGATTTTTTATGCCAAAATATATATAAACTTTTCAAAAGAATTCTGAGTGAAAAAAATATATATATACTAGCAGACCCGGCCACGCGTTGCTGTGACTAAGTTATACGTTGAATTATATGGCTGTAAACTATTTAGTACAGTTAAATTATTATTTACGAACAAAGACGAAAACGTTGTAGCCGATGTAAAAACCCACAGGGTTGAGATTTGAAACTTAGGTCAAAATTTGGAAGCGATTGATAAAAATTTTCGTAGTGTTGATATTAAGCACAAATTAATTTTATTGTAGGGTCCTATAAATTTTAATGGAGAAGTGATATATATTATTTCTAATGCTACTTTGGATAAAATTGCTAAAATGACTAATATATAAATTAAATTCTATTAAAATTCTATTAAAGTAAAAGTATAAAAGAAACAGACGATTTTAAAATCAATTTTTATGGAGGAGTGAAATATAATATATGCTATAATGGATAATTTTACTATTAAATGACCTCATCATTTTAAATATTTTAAAGAGGGCAACAGCTGTAGTTATAAAAGGGAAAACAATAAGGCTAAACCAGAAAAATAAGTAAATTTGATAAATATTTTAAAACTTTAAAATTGGAAATCTTATGAAATATTGGACATTTAAAGTAAATACATGTATCATTTTAAATACAAAAAGATTTTGGAAAAGTTTAGTGTATTTTAACGAAGTGATGAGAAGTTTTTGAGTATGTTAAAATTTTAATAGTAAATTCAAGTCAATAAAGATGGGAAACATTGAGGATTAAGATAAGAATAATTATAAGATTAAAAAAAAAAAAAAAAAAAAAAAAACTTTTTATATACCATGCTTTTAAATTTTAATATACTAATAATATACAAATTAAAAGGAAAATGATAAATATTCTATCATAGTTTGAAGTCAAATTTGTTTTCAAATGTCTAAATAAAATATCTGATGTAAGATACTAATATTTTGCAGCGGAATAGATTTCATTTCTGTCATCCTTGGCGAAAAAAAAAGAATATCGCCAAATTATCTGGCGAAAATATTTAATTCCTTTCAAAAATCATGGTTATTTTAACAACTTATATTAAAAGAGTAATGAATAATATGAAACAATATTTCGTACAATACATATTACATGTCATACATACGTACAATGAATAATACATATTACATTTCGTACAATGCATACATCTGGCATGTATATTTTCGTGTTACGCTTTTGATCGCCAAATAATAATAATAATAATAAAAAAAGCCAAGGGCGACAGAGTTTAAAAATTTAAAATTAAAATTTTGTCAATTTGACAGCAAAATAATTCAATCTAACACCCGCGATAACTAATACATATCTATACCCAAATATAAGAATTAAAATCGGGAAATAAATTTCCTCGATTTTTAATAATTTCTTACAAAAAATCCAGTGGGCAATTAACATAGGAAATCTTTTTCTTGGCTGCACAGACGGTCAGTGAGTCACACTTCGCTTGCGTATAGAACTCATAGATATAGTATAGCATATATAGAATAGAGTGATCATTGGGGAGAAAAAAGTTATTCCTTTTCATTTGGGAAAAGACGACGTTTTTACCAAAATATGGCCGTCTTTCCCCGAGTGAATACACACGGGAATACATACTAATATTTTAGCAAATAAAATTTATGAATAATTTATTTGCTAAAGGGGAATGGAAGACTCCAGATACAGTTTCAAAATCATATTTCTTTCTTTCTTTTCTTTTTCTTTTCTTTTCTTTTTTTTTTTTTTTTTTTTTTTCAATACCACTTAATGGCTGTTTCCAAAGCTTTTATTTTTTATCTTTTTTCGGCATCAAAAATCTTTCTACGATAACATGGGGATGAGAGATCTATATATATTACTATATCTATGATAGAACTACATTAGCACTTTATCAATGTGTATAAAATCTTTAAATTGATTATGACGTCAATTTTCGTGAGATGCATAATTTAACTTTTTATAATTTTTTAACGTTCACGTTTGATTAAATGTATTTATTTTTATGTCGTTTTTTTTTTTTTTTTTTTTTTTGGCAACAATTAAATTAATAGAACTCACAGATATTTTGGAGCAACTTTAATAAAGGTCTATAATTAACAAATAATTGCAATAAAACAATATTGTGACAATAAATTGAGATAAAAACTATCCTATCTCTCAAGTTGGATCAAACTGCACACAGTGTGCAAAATTTCATCAAAATCAGTTCCTTAGTTTAGGAGTTTACCCCGGACAAACATCGTGACACGTAATTTATATATATATACAGATTAAATTATAAAGTTTTGATCAATGAAGCACAAATAAGTAAAAAACAGGATTAATTTCACTGTATTATCTTCATTATAATATGAATTCAATTTACACTTCAGTCTAAGTAACACGTGGCCGGCTATGCTAACACCAAAAATTTAAAAAGTGGAAATAATTGAATTATACGAAATTTATTAATAGGTTAAAAAGTTGAAGATTCTTTGTGTAGATGGCAGCACCAAATATATTTCAGCTTTCATTTCAACCCAGTCGAAAGGTATCGACATCTGTTAGAATCATTTGGAGTTAACAGATAATTGTGACTGTCAAATAATAACAGACAAATAATTAGCAATAAATTAAAATTGCGACTATAATTTGAGATTTAAACTATCCTATCTCTCAAGTTGGATCGAACTGCACATGGTGTGCGAATTTTATTATAATCGGTTAAGTGGTTTAGGAGTCCATTGAGGACAAACATTGTGACACGAGATTTATATATATTAAGATATTTAAAATTTTCTACATGTAATGTAAATTATTATAATGTATTTTTTTTCTTTTTTTCTTTTCTTTTCTTTTTTTTTTTTTTTTTTTTCATATTTAAAATTTTAAAACTTATCATCTGTGTAAAATTTCATTTAATGAAAAATTTCGTTGTATATTATATAAACAATATGTATTCAGAATAGAGTAGAAATAAACAAGTAAATATATCGAATATTACAATAATAATAATAAAATAATATTAATAATACTTTTTAAAATAACGTTTTACAAAATTGATACACAGAATTATTTTCAGTTTCCGAAACACATTGCTCACTGAATACCCCAAGTTAAAAAATAAGGCAATGACATAAAAGTAAAAACGCTACAGTTTTCATCCATTATCAATTAAAATCAAATAGAAGTGTGTTTTAGAAGCACTTCAAAATTTCTTTTTTGAACGATATATCTAAAGACAAACGTGTCCTATAATTAAAGACATTTCAGCACAATTACAGTAAATTTGTCTGAGTGTCTGAAAAACATTTCCATTACTGTTAGTCATCAATTATAGTTTGGGAACGCTAGACACATTAAACTTGTATGATAAATCTAGAGACATTTGATACAACTAGCTATCAATTTCTATATCATTTAACCTTCAATTACAGTTTTAAAAAACTAAATGTATTAAATTAGAACGATTTATCTTACGTTATATTGTTTCAACAGGCAATCGATTTCTATTCCACTTGGCAGTTAATTGCAATGTTATATAAAAAAAGGGAGGGGCAACGATCTATTACAGTTTTTATTCTGTGTATGTATTAGTGTTTTTATGTCTTTATAAATATTCAGTTTTGTTTAATAACGAATATACATGGAGCTAATTATCTTATCATCATACAATTACATGCTTGTAATTATATAAGTGTAATTATTTCTATTTATCGTTATTAGAGAATCGTGTAAAAAACTACTAATGAAAAGCTACTTAAAAAATTCCAATGATGTATATGTATTTAGATCTAATTAGGCTATGTACTAAACTTTCAAAAACGGCTAGAGATATATTTAAAGAAAATTATTGAAGGATTATAAGAAAACTACAATCGGAAGCAAAAGTATCCGAGCACTAGCAAAAATTCCTATATAAAAAAGTACACTTTTTTTTTTTTTTTTTTTAAATAAATCCTTGTCGAATCCTGTTCTTAGTCAGTCTAAGAACATGATTCGACAAGGATTTATTTAACAAAACAGCGTTAAGTGTACTTTTTTTACATAGGAATTTTCGCTAGTGCTCGGACACTTTTGCTGCCGACTGTAAAATGTAAATGCGTTTACATCCACAGACTTGACTGTCGACTCCCCAAAGGCATAATTATTTCACTCTGAGAACTTATGTTGAGACATTAGAAAATAATTTTTGATAGAATGGAGTAGAAGGCTGATTTTTACCAACTATGTGAAAAATATCAGAGCCGGGAATCGAACCCCGTGCCTTCCGCTTAACGCGCGGATGCTCTAACCACTGAGCTACCCTGGCTGATAACCAGCTCGGCACTTCTCACATAATTTACGTTGGCAAGGTAAATTATGTGCGAGGTAATTTACCTTGGCAACGTAAATTATGTGCTTAATTTGCTAACGTAAATTATGTGAGAAGTGCCGAGCTGGTTATCAGCCAGAGTAGCTCAGTGGTTAGAGCATCCGCGCGTTAAGCGGAAGGCCCGGGGTTCGATTCCCGGCTCTGGTATTTTTCACATATTTGGTAAAAATCAGCCTTCTACTCCATTCTATCAAAAATTAATTTCCAGGTTGATGAATTAAATTTCTGAATTGACACTAGAAAATGTTTTAATGCAGACTTTTTAATTTATCGTATCACTATGTTTTATGACATAACTCTGAAATTGCGTACATCATTTTATTAGAGTAGTAGTTCTCAAATTTCTTGAAGTTGTGACACATTTTAAGTGTGAACATGCTAAATACAAATTTCTAAAAAAAAGTTATAGTAATTAAATTAAATGTTTGAAAACAAATTAACATTTTCTCGTCAAAATACAGAAAAATCTTTTTGTTTTACACATAATTGTAGTGATTGCAAGAAAACTTAATTGATACAAAAATGACGCTTAAAGTAATCGTTTATATTTTTGACAAGGCTGCGATTTTGCACTCTTACTGGAACTTATTATTATTATTATTATTATTTTTTTTTTTTTTTTACATTTCCAAAATATGATTATGTAATATACTGTTTCAATTTGAGAAATCTGTGCAGTTTATTTGGGTGTATTTGTCTGAAAATAAATATTATGCATATGACTTCTGTTTCCAAAATTTTCAAAATAAATAATATACAAAGCACAATAAGGTGCCAACCATAAAATATTTATGGTTGATTTTTGTGTAAAAAACAAAAAGCGCAATCAACTAAATTAACTTATAATAATACGTTGACAAAAAGAACGGTATAACTACATCCTGTATAATGAAATGCAACTGAGTAACTATAATTATGAAAACTTCCCAACAACGTCGAAAAATGTTAATGACTTTGGATTACCTATCTGCCTGTTTGTTTGTCTGTATATCCGCGCTCTAATTTCCGTAAATATTAATGGAATTTCTTGAAACTGATATATGTTATAAAGTTCATTATCGGATGCTCCCTATTGAAAATGAAGTAAATACCACAACAAGTTCGTGCACAGGGACATCCGAAAGTATTTCAAAGCATTGAATTCTGCGAGAGGTATTTTTATAAACGATGTTTTAATACCTTTATTTTGCATAAATTTCAATGAAATTGAAATATGTTATTAAAGCCCACTATCGATTGTTCCCTATTGAAAATGGAGTAAATACCACCAATGGTTTGTGTACAGGGACACCCAAAAGTATTCCAAAGCATTGCGTTTTATGATAGGTATTTCTATAAACCATATTTTAGTAACTTTACAAAAATGTTAATGAAATTGAAATATGTTATTCATATGCAGAAATTAATCTTCTCGAGTACAATCAGCGTTAATATTTACACGGACGTATAAAAATATTCAGATATATTAATGATTCTATAAGAAAATAGTTGTGATTGCATTTTCATTTTTAATAAGCCTTTTAACATTTTCTAACAATGTTTCAGAGTGAATATGAATTAAATTACCTGTCTGTCTGACTGTCCGTCTGTCTATCTGATCGTCTGCTCGCCTCCAACGTTATTTTCCAAATTTCTTTAAAATTATAACACTAATACCCCCTACCCCCCCCCCCCCCCTAAAAAAAAAAAAAGTAATGAATATATAAATACAATGCGTTGCGTTTTAGAAGAGACATTTTTAAAAATCACATTTAGATTAACTTTTTACTCAAAATATCATAATGAAATTGGCATTTATTGTTAATGTGTTAAAATAATGTTTTGTATAGAATATCACACGTTTAAAGTTTAGATTTACAGGGCTACATGAAAGTATTCAGATATATTAAGGGCTACAACTGAAAATTGTTGAAATTGCATTTCAGTTTCAGTTAAGTATGTTTAACACCTTCAGCAATGTTTCAGAGTGATTATGAATTCAATTAGTCTATACGTCTAATTTTCTGTCCTTCTGTCTGTCCGTTACGTGATAACGTAGTCAAAGAACATTGAAGATTAAGTGATGCAATGAGTACGTATAGTTGGAATGTGTTAATAATGCGAACCGCATGATTTTTCGTTCTTATTTTTTATATCTGGACCTATTTCTCGAGAATACCACAGGCCACCCCTGGAAATCTAGGGCGCACCAGCATGACATGTAAAACTAACATAATCGCAGCAATTTCTGCATTATTATCTACACTGTTAAAAAAAATGCAACTTTGCTACTAGAAATTCTCTGTAATTACAGAAAAATACGTTTTGTCAACGTCATTTTTCTGTAATTTACGACTTTTTTTTCAAATTACAGAGAAATTCTGGCAGCAAAGTTGCACTTTTTTAACAGTGTATGACAATCGAGAAATGACATATCACATTTTATTCAACAAACTGAAAGAATAATGCGTAGAATGTTCTCTATCTATAAAAAAGGTAGATTTTTTAATCATCAGTAATAAATGCATGTAGAACAGTGTTTCTCGGAACTTCCATATCAGGTTACAATTTTCATTTTACTCAATATTTATGTAGATAGGGAAGATATGCCTTTGCAGATATGGAATGTGCATGGACAACGCCATCGGACCAACAATGTTGTCGAAGGATAGAGTTCAAAATTATACAGAAGTATTGGCACAAAACAATAAAATGTCCAATTATTAGAAAAATGTCTTAAAGAAATTGCATTAAATGATCCATTTCACATAAAAGCGAAAGAACTTGGCGATACAGGAGTGAAAAGAAGAAAAAAAAAAAGGTATATATATATATATATATATATATATAACATTTGACAAAGGCCTCGAAAATAGAATGGCAGAGTTTAATAAAAACAAATAAGTTTTTAAAATGTTTGAAAGCTCTCAGTTATTGTAAACTTTATATCAATACAGTACATTAACCCCTTGGGTACGGATTTATTTGAGAAAATATTTGCATGTGGAACGGATCTAATTTTTGGTTGCTTGGAGTGGTACGTAAAAGCAGTACATTTGACGTAAGAATTTATTTATTTCTAAAATATTGGTGACATATGTAGTATTAAGATGTCTTCAAGTAATTAGAATTTCAAAACAAAAATAAAATACAAAAAAAGTGAATGACGTGTCTCAGACGTCAAATGTACCCAACTTTGAGTAAAGAAGAATTTGAATAATTGCCTTTAGTTTCTAAATTTAAAAGTGCATGTTTCAGTATAAATTAATCAGTGAAAAGAGAGACATAACCGCAACCTAACTATATGATTGTGATTGTTTTATTTTCTTAAATAAATAATAAATATTTCTAAATAAATATTTTATCCTATTATGTTAGACTTTATTACGGAAAATTAAACTCTGAGATTTTTTTTTTTTTTTTTTTTTAAATAAATTACGTAATATTTATCAAACTTTTGGGTATTTATCTAAGGCCTAGATGCCTAAACAGAGTAGCTTCATTAAAAACAATCCTGAACATTGGATTATATTGAATATCCTAGGTTACAAAAAGTTACAATGTTTATGGCTGCGACCATTTTTTCTAAGATTATTTCTAGACTGACCGCTTTTCACATGGTTTTGCCTCTGACCGTTATTCCACGACTGACATCCGCAAGTAACTGCCTCGAAACACCATTTGACAAAGAATGAGGTTCATTTATTTAATGGATATTTCTTGGTACGGATGTAGTAAACAAAATTCAAAATTCTTAAAATTGAATTTCCTGAAAATTTTATATTTTAAGTCGGTAATATAAAATTCTGTACCTTACATATAGACATATATAATATATACAAGCAAAAACAGCTATTTTAAAGCTTTTTTTTTGTGTGTGTGTGTGTGTGTGTGTGTGTGTTTTCAGGTCTAATTGCTACCCGGGAGATAAATATTCTCTTTTTAACTGTAATTCTAAAAAAAAAAAAAAAAAAAAAGAGAGATAAGAATTTGTTCTTGCTTTTCCCCTAAATAGCCCCAAATTCATTCATTATTAACATTTCCTCAAGTATGAATATGAAGACAACTTGTAAGTGTTTTTCATTTTACTTTTACATTTGAATCCATTAATTAAGAGAGAAATCTTTTTCTTCTAGGCAAGCTATATTTTTCAGAGAATAATAATTTTCAACTATGATCCAGTTAACATAATAAAAAGACAGTAGCATTATTGAAAAAAAAAATAAGTAAATAAACAAAATAAAATAAAATGAAATGAAATAAAATGAAATATAAGCTCTAATTCATCGCTCGTTTACTTTAAGTACTGTTATTTAAAAAAAAAAAAAAATGATTATTAGTAAACATGTCACTAAAAGCCTCAAAACGGGAATTTATGAAATTAATTTTCTTCTTCATAAGTTTGATTAGAATATCACTTTGAGTCAAAAATCCAAAAACTTAATTCTGAAAATCGCAAAAGGAAGCTGTTTTTAAACGGTTTGTTTGCTTGTTTTTTCATTCTTTCTGACAATACTTGTTATTGGGATGTCTATCATAGAGTCCAGCGTGGGTCGAGTAAACTTGACCCGCAACCGACCCGCGACCCGCAAAAAAGTATCATTCAATTTACATTATATAAGAAATCGAATGAAAATTCTTTTTCAACAAATACAGTTATTGAAGAAATATTCCAGAGAATTATTACATAAATATTACAAGTGTATATTAATATTAAAACTAGTGTAAAATTAAAATTGTATTAAAAATAACTAGTCTAAATATAAACAAAACTTCGGTGTTATATAAAAAATTTCTTGTGTATTACACTTATTTTTAAAAAATCCACTGCTTTAAATATTTACAGTACGTAAAGTAAAATAAGGAAGCCAATATACGTTGAAAGGCAAATACATTTCTCATATAACGTTTTAAGTGTTAACTATTAATATTTATACATTTCTTCTTTACAGATTGAACTGAGTCATGTTGCTTTTAACTGCTATGGAGGAAGAGAATGTCATCCAGTCTCTGCACTCAAAAGATTACATTCATAATAAAGCAATATAAAACAATTTTGGTAAAAAATAAAAGTAATGGAAAATGGAAAAGCTTCAGGAGAAGACAAAATCACTGTGGATATTTCAAAAGTAGCAGAGAATGAAACCATTGAATAATAACATTGAAGTTCTTACTGAACTATTCGACAAATGTATAACATTATGTGATGTTCTATAATACTGGGGCAATGCCATCATATTCTTACTCTTTAAAAAGGGAGAAAAATAAGAAACAATTAGATGAAGCACAGAAATAATTAGATGAAGTACAACCTAAAGAACAAGCAGGATTTCGAAGTGGTTTTAGTACCATCAACCATATTCATACAGTTAGAGAAATTATTGAAAGATGTAATGAATACGAACTCCCTCTTTGTGTGGCTTTTGTGGACTGGAAAAAAGCTTTTGACTCTGTATCACTACTAGCAGTTATGGATGCATGAACACTAATATTAATTCAGGATACATTCACCTTATTGGAAACATTTATAAAGAAGCAACAACTAAATTAAAACTACACAAAACGAGTAAGGTATTAAAAATTAGAAAGGGTGTAAGACAAAGGGACACAATTTCACCCAAACTCTTCAATGCAGCACTTCAAGAAGTTTTTAAAAAATTAAATTAGGAACAGAAAGACATATGAATTGATGGAGAATTTATAAATCATTTGAGATTTGTGAATGATATTGTACTGCTTACCTCCTCATTTGAGGATTTGCAAGAAATGCTTCAGGAATTGAACAAAGAAAGCAAGCTTGTTGGATTGAAAATGAACCTCAGCAAGGCAAAAGTTATGCCAAATTCCTTTTCTTCTCCACTGAAGATCACTGTTGATATGGATGAGTTAGAAACGGTATGCAGTTATTGTGCTTATCTGGGACAAGTCCTTACGATGAACGGGAACATCTTGGAAGAAATTAACAACAGAGTTAAACTTGCATGGAGAGCATTCGGAAGAAATAGCGCTATATTCAAAAGCGACCTCCTAATTTTTTTTTTAAAGAAAATTTTTGATCAGTGTATTTTGCCTGTTTTAACTTATGCTTCAGAAACTTGGACATGAACATGTAAAGCTATACAAAACTTCAAACAACCCATAGAAGCATGTTAGGATTCACCCAAAGAGACAGGAAGCGAAATATTTGGATTAGGAAACAAACCAAAGTTACTGATGTTATTTCTAGCTAGAGTCAAGAAGTTAAAATGGAGCTGGACTGGGCACCTTGCGAGAAGAAATGTTGATAGATGAACCACCAAAGTTTTATTTTGGATACTAAGAGATAAGAAAAGACCAAGGAAGTTGGTGTGTCGTTGGAGAGATGAAATTGTGAAGTTTGGACGAGCAGAATGGAGAAGAATTGCAGAAAACATGGCAGTTTGAAATCACCTAGGAGAGGCCTTCATCCTGCAATGAATTGATAAAGGCTGAAATTGATGATGATATATATATATATATATATATACATAAACGTTAAAATCAGCAGATTCCTTATTTTCTTTACGTGTTAAGAAAACGTTACTGTCGTTGGCGTACAAATTTTTTGTCTGCAACTGCATCTCCTCGCGGAGACAGTGTCTTTTCGCGTCACGAGAGGTATCACTGTTTGTCGAATACTCCAAGGAAGACATTTCACTTGCTTAAAAATTTCCATCGTCTTAATTAACGAAGTTATTAATTAAAAACGTCGGGTTAATAAATGTACTCTATTTGCCACTTAGTCATAAAGTTTCTTTTATGATGTTGTTTTTTCTATCATGGCGTCATTTTCCACAGGAAAATTAAAATACTATCTATGGTGTAAGAAAAATAAAATAAAATAAATATCAATGTTGCTATTAGTAACAAAGAGATTTTTCGTCTTCAAACAAATAAAAAGCGTTATCATAGATATTTTCAATTAAAAAAAAAAAAAAAAAAAAAAAAAAAACTGAGTTATGGATTGTAATTTGTTCTCTGCAGATATCTTATTTATTTATTTATTTATTTTTTTACTTTAAAAATTAATTTGCATACTGGCAGTCTTTTATGTTGTTTATATATATATATATTTATAAATTCTTTGCGTGTGTGCGTGTGAATAATGAAATAATGTCGCGTCTCATTAATTAACTGCATTTCTTTTCGTCTTTAAAATATATTTTTCCTTTTTTTTTTTTTCCAATTAAAAAACATATTTTAAAATACTTCGGACATATTTTCGCATAAAAAATAGAATCAAGTTCAAACTCACTTAAATCTTTTAATTTTGCACTGATCATTTTTTAACATTACAGAATTAGACATCTCTATCTCTCTATGATAGAATTCATATATCTAATTATGGCAAGAAAAATATTCATCACCAAGACACTTCTTATATAGAATCAAGTACATTTTACCTTTCGTTATTTTAAGAAGTGAGTAGGAAATAAAACTTTAAGCTGTAGGAGATTTTTCCAATTAAAATAATAATATTAATAATAATTCATTTTTTTTCTTTTCAGATATTTTCGAATATTTAAAATTTATTATCTAGATGTACATTTTAAATATGTATAGTAGAATTATCTACTGCCCTAAATTAACTAAAAAATTCAATAGTAAAAAAGTATAGGCATTAGCAAAAATAGGTAACAGATTTTCTTTCTTTCTTTCTTTCTTTCTTT
Source organism: Salticus scenicus (assembly GCA_963930645.1). Classification (NCBI taxonomy): domain Eukaryota; kingdom Metazoa; phylum Arthropoda; class Arachnida; order Araneae; family Salticidae; genus Salticus; species Salticus scenicus. The sequence goes on along the minus strand of OZ005648.1, from coordinate 360,606,659 downwards.
TTTTTTTTTTTTTTTCCAAACAAGAATTCATACCAAAAAATTATTCGCTAAATAGTGACTAAAATTTAAAAGTCGTCAAAGGGACTTTTTTCTTTCCTTTTTTTTTTTTTTTTTTAGCAAGCATTTATACCAAAAACTTATTAGGTAAATAGTGACCAAAATTTAAAAGCCGCCAAAAGGTTCATATACTAAAGCTGTAATGCGAAATGGTCTAGCTCTAGATATTACGAATATCTTTCTATTTAAAAAAAATTACTAATTTTAAGCATAATATATAATTTTTTTTAAATGTGGTATTAAATATTATGTATTTCAATTTGACATTGAATGTGGGAATTTCTGTAAGATTTTTCTGCTTTTGTCTTTGCAATATGAAATATTAATATTCCTATTCAATGAAAGGCAAAGCAGCGACTAGGCGGGCAGAGCCCCGAAGTGGTTAATGAGTGAAGCAAGCCAAGGAGAGGCGAAGCCTTCCTCGGGGGTTGGTGCGCAGAGTTAGCAGGGGGCTTAGCCCCCTAGTTCTTAATAACATAACATCAGAAATTTACTGGAAAATTCTCGTTATTAAACAGGAAAAAAATGATAGTTTGAGAGTACTTCTTGAAAAAATTAGTTTTAAATTTAACTGATAAATCTTTTTTATTGATTAAAAAAGTTGCAATATTTATAATGCAAAGATTAATATTTCAGTAATTAGAAGTACATGCATAAATTTAAAAAAAAAAAAAAAAAGGGAAAGAAGAAGAAGAAGAAAATAAATTTTACTCTCGCTTCGTTTTCAGAATAACAACTCTTCTTTTTCCAGCAATAGTTTATCGCAAACTTTTCCTTTTTATTAATGCAGGTCAAATTCTCATTATTACTGCCCAGAATTACAAGGGAACAAATGCATGGTTCTCTGATTAAAGAAGTAGATACAAAAAAAAGCTAATTGTCTGTAAAAAGATGACATCTTTATTAGTGCTCTCTAATAAAAAATATAGTTGAACATGTTAATTACGTCTTGTACTTCATTTTAAAAGTCTAATTAAGTATTTAAAAAGACGTCCTGAGGGTAAGTGACCCTATTTGAGTTCCACTAAATATGACTAACAATTTAGTAGATTATCTAATCAGTAACAAGTCTTCTGTAAAACTCTCGCTTTTTTTCCCCCTTGAAATTCCTCTCACCAAATTAGAAATGAAATCATACATGACCTCAGAGCTTTACGTCATTTTGAATTAGTATTATAAAATTATTTTTAAGGAAATCCAATGAAGCAGCAAACTGAAGAAAAACTGGTGGTGTAAAATAATGAATAAAAAAACTCCGCATGTTAAACACCATAAATTTAAAAAAAATCGCAACATTTATTCTGGGTAAAAATAATAGTACGGCACTTTGTCAGGAAAAAAAAGGACACCGTTTTCATGCTGCACTCATGACTACTTTTTTTTTTCTCTCTCTTTTCCTTTCTTTCTTTTCTTCTTTTTCTTCTTCTTCTTCTTCTTTTTTTTTTTTTTTTTTTTTTTGTGTGTGTCTTGTTGTGTGTCTTGTTGTTGTGTGTCAAGTGTTGTTACACTGGCTTTCAGGAGCCAGGAGCTTTCGTAGAACATTTGGGTTTTCTTTTTAAAACGAACGATATCCGCAACTTTTTTAAAAACGGAAGATTTCATCATATGTCCGGAAGACTGGAAAATACGTGAAAAAACCGGAAGTCTTCAAGGAAAACCGGAAAAGTTGGCAAGTATGCATATATAATGCCCTTAATTGAAAATGAATTAAAATGTAATATTTATAATTTTTTTTATCTTTGTTCTATTAAAAAAAAAAAGAAATGCAGTTAAAAAAAAAAAAAAATACTTTTTTTGCGTGTTCACAGTTTAAAGACAATTTAGTGTTCCTCATTTTTATAGTTGTTGTGTGAATTTATGTGATTTCTTTTCATAATGAGGCAATCAGGCATTCTATCTGGCATAGTTTTAACAAGTGTTTTCAAACATTCCGGTTTAATATCATATCTTGCTACATAAGTGTTATTTTTAAGCTATCAAAATGTACGAAACTGATTTTAATTTCCACGTATTTTACTTGTAAAAACGTGGTTAGAATAATTGAATTTCCTAAATAAATATGTGTGATGTGAAAAACCCTTTATGAAATTTGAATTCTGCATAGAAAATATCTAAAATTTAGCTCAGTCATTTGTTATAATTTGCTTATTATTTACTGTAATCAGATGAACTTTTAACTTTTCTTTTTCTTTACTTTTCTTTCATTCTTTCATTCTTTCATTCATTCTTTTTTTTTTTTTTTTTATCCTTGTTATAACTAAAAATTAAAATTAATAATTAAAAAAAAAAAAAAAAAAAAAAGTATATATAAATAATCGCGCGATTCTTGCAAAAAAAATCATACTAGTATTGTACATAGTAAGTGAAATAATGTATAAAAGTTGCAAGTCATTTGTAGCTTTTTAAGATACAGGATGATCCAAAATATTTGTACATTCCTTCAATTTGTGTTTGGTGTCCCAGCTGCCTTCGTAACTAAATCGATAGTAAAGATGTGAGTTTGTAAATGCCCGTTGCATGTCTGAAGTTCAAGGCTATATCGTCCAGTATTTAAAATAAAAATAATAAAAATAAAAAAAAATAAAAAAAATAAAAAAAGAAGAAGAAGAATGGCAAATAATAGTAATAATAATAAACTAATAATTTGACCACCCACTGTATATTGTTACGAATTTGTAAATAATTGTAGTTATTTTTATGCAATTTCATTCAAAGAGGCTTAGTAAGGTTATAAAAGGCCAATTTTTTGCATTTGTAGCTTGTTTTCGCATTAAAATAGCTAATTTTCCCTTAAAAACCTATTAAACAGCTTCATTAAAACAGGTAATGGATTTGGCGCCAGATTTGACGAGTTTTTCGCTCCTTGGCGACTTTTTTGGTGATCTTAGCGAGAAAATCCTTATTAACGATATACCAAATATGGAAACTCTAACTTGAATATTCTATCAGTTACCAGAACATTCTGGGTTTAATAGAGGGGTGTAAAAGGAGGCCCAATGCGGCCAAGCAGTCAATCTCTCGCCAACTACCTTACGATAAAGTGCTCCTAAATGATCCTCGTTGAATGCAGCTTATTGCTGTGTGTTAATGCTCTGATACAGTTTGTACTGTGAATTTGCTGTTGACAGCTGTTGTTTAAGCTGTGTTTGCTGGTGAAAGTGAAGTTGATGCTTGGTTTATAGACCTGTAATCTTCTTGAATTTTCTGTAAATAAACTGTTGAGCTTCTGCAAGTTTCACCTTTCGTTCAGAGACAACTCACGAACCCCCAAGTACGCAACATTTCTGGTGTCGGAAGTGGGGTTGTCTGTGAATGGTGATAACTAGAGATATGGTGCAAAAAAAATGAAGAAACTTCTAAAAGGGTTGGCTGCCCAGATGAGTGACTTAAAACCCGAATTGAGCGAAGAAATGAAAGAGATAAAGACCCTATGGATGAAGAAATGAAAGAGATGAAAAACACTTTGGGTAAAGAAATGAAAGAAATTCAAGACAGTTTGGGTGAAGAAATTGAATCTAACCAAGACGAGATGAAGAGGGAGCTTTCGACAGTGAAAGAAGCAATAGAGGGTAACTTAACAGTGATGGAAAATAGAATAGATGAAACTAAAGAGAAAGTTATGAAGATAGAAGAGAATTTCCAGGAGAAAGTAAAAGAAAATGTCGAGCACGAGCTGAAAGGATGGTTTTCAGAGATAGAAAGCAAATTAAAGAGAATAGAGGAAGATCTTGAGAGAAAAGTAGAAGAAAAATTAACATCCATATCACAGGAAGATGAAAGAAGAGGTAAAAGAATACAGAATCAGGAATCAATTAAGCTATCCTCCTAAGATGGCAGATCCTCCTGGCAGAGGCAGGTATATAAGACCCAGTTTTCCATCGTAGCTGAAGTTAACGGCTGGGACTCTACAGCCAAGACAGTTCATTTAGCAGCAGTATTACGGGGCAATGCAGCTCATGTACTAAGAACTATTTCAAAAGAAGTACGGCATGACTTCGAGGTCCTGACAAGAGCACTGGAGCTGCATTTTGGACAAAAATGTTCTAAAGACTACAGTCGCCTCCAGTTAAAGTACCGTTAGCAAAAAGCGGGTGAAAGATTGCAAGAGCTGGCATCGAATATTGAGAGACTATCACACCTAGATTTCTCCGATTGCCAAGCTGAAACTCGTAATGATTTGGCCCTAGTGTACTTCATCGATGCTGTGCGAGATCCTGAGATTCGAAAAGCACTTAACAGGGAAGAGGTGCCGCTCACCGCTCTAGGAGCAGAGTCGAGCGATTCCAGCTATGCTAGGCCCCTCTTCCGGAGTTTATTTAAACTCTAAAAAAAAAAAAAAAATTACAAAAGCCGCTAGAGACAGGTCTCCAACACGACAAGGAGCGGCATGTTCTATGCTGGTGGAAAAGTGAAAAAAAAAAAAAAATTACAAAAGCCGCTAGAGTCGAATGTCAAGGATGTTGAATCAGTTTAAGGGTATGCATTGAAGGTTGTGGCAGCCCAACAAGCCTCCCGTAAAGACCGCCATACCATCAGAGCAGTCACATTAGATGATACACCAGCTGATCACAAGGAAATGAAGAAAAATCTCGCAGACATCACAATCCGAAGATAAAGTGCTGTGGAAGAGATGGACATGTGAAGAGGGACTGTCCAACACGGCAAAATAAAAATAATCAGATTTCAGAGTCACCGCAGGGAAACTAAGAAGAGGTAATCTCGCGGGGCGGAGGTTGCCCGAAATCTTAAAGCTCTAATTTTGAGTGTTCTATGTTTCATCGATGAGTGGCGACGATAACGGACTATATGTTTATGGTCAAGTTAACAACACATCCTGCCGTATGATTGAGGATACTGAAACCCATCTAACCATCGTTAGAACGGATGTAGCTCAAAAATTTAAAGAGACAATCATCTGGACGCCGCCCTGTGTTAAACTCCAGACTGTGAACGGTGACGAAATCAAAATCTATAGGAAAATGAACTTAACCATCACGTTTGGAAATAACAGTTACCCTCAAATGCCATATGCAGCTGACACAAGAGATCTTCTAATCTTTGGACTTGATTTCCTGAGACAACATAACTTTAAATTGGATTTTAAGAATAATGAACTGCATTCCAATTCAGAAGACATAGCTGTGTTTAAAAATGAAATTCCAGACATTCAGCCAATTTGTCAGATAATAGCCAAATCCGAAATTTCCATCCCTCCACACACAGAGATAATAGTTTCCGGGACACCTCCTAAAGAATAATACCATAGATATAGTATAATACTTCCGCTATGGACTGATTAAATACCCGAATACGGACAATAGTCCGAGGGAAGTTCTGGTGGCTTCATCTCTAGTTGACCTATCAAAGGGCAGTATTCCCGTGAGAGTCGACAATATAAGTGATAAAATAAAGATCGTAAAGAAGAATGATCTGTTAGCAACCTCCACTCCTGTTAGATGAATTAACCGGCCCACGCAATCAACCGAATCCAAGTCTTCTGAGTTTTTAAAAACGTAATTACTCAAGAATGCAGAGTTAGGAATCGAACAGAGACGTGCTGCGGAGAAGTTACTCTATGAATTCAGAGACCTCTTTTCTCGTACACCTGAAGACGTCGGAAGGACGAACATCACCCAGCACAAAATTGATACAGGAAATCATCCTCCAATCAAACAATATCCAAGAAGACTTCCATTTGTTAAGCAGGAAGAGGCTTAACTTAAATCTATTTTACTGTGCACAAATAAAAGTTCATTCTTTAAGTTTTCCAATAAGCTCTATCTGATGTTTCTGCTAATTCAAATAAAAATTCTACAGCTTTTAGAAAATGAATCTAAAATGACGATTTTTACTCATCCACAGAGTAAACAAATGGCTATATCTCAAGAACAAAATTTTTTCAAGAAACAAAATAAACGGTTTTTGGATACAGAAGATGGGTATATATTACTTACCAAATTTCATCAAAATTAAAAATGGTGCGGCACGCCCCATTTGTTGATTTAACATGGAATGACCCTATTATTATTATTATTATTATTATTATTATTATTATTATTTTCGTATCACATATATTGAATTTAGAATTATTTATAGAGATAAATTAAATTTTGGATATTGACAATTTAAAACGAATCATGAATGAAGTAGATGATCCAATGTGTTATTCAAGCAACAATTTAAAACTAGTTCTTGGCTATATTAGGATCTCACATATTGCTATTTTTAAAAAGTGAATATTCGATGCGGATTGATTAAGCAAAGAAAAACCATATTCTGTTTCTAACAACATATTCATGTGAATATTTTTCTCATAAAAATATATATATAATAACTAGCAGGCTACGCCCGCTTCGCTGGTCACTATTTTTAAATGAATCACAATAATTAATGAATTCTCAAAATTGCATTAATTTTTATCATGTGATAAAAAAAGAAAAAAAAAATCTGATCAGGAAAAATGTCGCACCGGGTCCCCACTGCCTTCGGCAGCGTAGACCCGTGCACTGCGCGCAAGTATTCCTTCACCATCCTTATGACTTCTCAAAATTCCATGTTATTACTCATAAACTTTCATTCTCAAGAAAAGGAATTAAAAAATATATCATTTAGCATCGGGTAAAAACTCACACCGGGACGCCACTGCCTTCGGCAGCGCAGACCCATGCGCGCTGCGCGCGCACGTTTGAGGATATACGTGCGCTGTACACGCATATTCCTTCTCAACTCAAACTTTTATTAAGAAAATTAAATTTAAAAAAAATCTTTTATCATCGGGTAAAAACTCGCACCGGGTCCCAAACCCATGCGCGCTGCGCGCCTATTCCTTCCCCACCGTTCCAGCCCCTCCTAATTAACTTGCATATACCAATTTTGAACGGTCTTACTCAATTAGCTGAGATGCAAAAGAAAACCTGATCAGGACACTTTAAATTGTAAATCAGGTGAAATCTCGAATTCCACTTTCGATAATGTAAAAGAACTTTAAAATATCTTTCGAACGATGTATTAAAAATAATTTAATCATAATTAGAATATGAAATATTGAAATTAAAAATATTACAGCGCCATCTGGCGGTAGAAATTTCTGTAATCTATTGTTCCATTCCAGATCAACAAAGCTTTCAAATGATGTATTACTCATGAAATTATTTTAATTAGTAGATGAGATACAAAAGAAAACTTAATCAGGACACCTCAAAACGTGTAAATCGGGTGAAATCTCGAATTCCATTTTCGATAATGCAAAAGTACTTTAAAATGTGTATCAACTAAAATAAGCTTTCAAATGATGTATTACTTATGAATTTTTTTAATTAATAATTGAGATACAAAAAAAAACTGATTCAGGGCACCTCAAAACGTGTAAATCTGGTGAAAACTTTCAATAATTTAAAAGAACTTTAAAATATCTTTCGAATGCTGTATTAAAAATAATTTAATCATAATTAGAAATTGAAATATTGAAATTTTAAAATATTACAGCGCCATCTGGCGGTACAAATTTCTGTATTCCACTGTTCGAAAAGCTTTCTAATGATGTATTACTTACGAAATTATTTTAATTAGTAGCTGAGATACAAAAGAAAACTAATTCAGGAGACCTCAAAACGTGTAAATCTGGTGAAAACTGTCGATAATATAAAAGAACTTTAAAATATCTTTCGAATGATGCATTAAAAATAATTTAATCATAATTAGAAATTGAAATATTGAAATTTGAATGTATTACAGCGCCATCTGGCGGTAGAAATTTCTGTAATCCACTGTTCGATTCCAAATCAAAAAAAAGCTTTCTAATGATCTATTACTTATAAAATTATTTTAATTAGTAGCTGAGATAAAAAAAAAAAAAAAACCTAATCAGGACACCTCAAAACGTGTAAATCGGGTGAAATCTCGAATTCCATTTTCGATAATGTAAAAGTACTTTAAAATGTGTATCAAGTCAACAAAGCTTTCAAATGATGTATTACTTATGAAATTTTTTTAAATTAATTTCTGAGATATAAAAGAAAACTGATTCAGGACACCTCAAAACGTGTAAATCTGGTGAAAACTTTCGATAATTTAAAAGAACTTTAAAATATCTTTCGAATGATGTATTCAAAATAATTTAATCATAATTAGAAATTGAAATAATGAAATATTGAAATTATAACAAATAATTAGCAATAAATTAAAATTGCGACTATAATTTGAGATTTAAACTATTCTATCTCTCAAGTTGGATCGAACTGCACATGGTGTGCGAATTTTATTATAATCGGTTAAGTGGTTTAGGAGTCCATTGAGGACAAACATTGTGACACGAGATTTATATATATTAAGATAAATAAATAAAATAAACTTTTGTAATATTTTGCATTAAATGGGTCCATTTCATAATTACAAAATTGATGTTCTTTGATCTATTTCTTTAAATATATTTGTCTTTTTAATAAATAATGTTAGTGGTCTGTAGTATTTCACATTATAAATTTAATGATCCGCAGTATACAATATCATGAATTTAGTGGCCCTTGCAGTCGAAAAGGTGGACGACCATTGCCCAGAGGTAAATTCCTGACCGCCTCCAGTTGCCAAATGCGTTGCTCTAGAGCGATGTCCGTAGGTCTAATGCGAGCAGTTTTAGATATTGAAACTTCATCGCCTTCATGGTGTATTGACATTCCCGTTCTATTTAAAAAATGCATTTTTAAAACTTCAATTCATATTACTTCTTTGAATAGAAGTATTTTAACTAAAATATCAAAATCTTGAATCTCTTTATAATTACAAACATCTAAAAACGTGGAGGAAAATTATTTTGATTTAAATTTTTATTAATTTTCTTTTATATTTAAAAAGGTGTAATAATTTAGTATTTAGAATAACTACATTAAATATGTCTAGGATATCCTCGTTCTTAATTGCTTTAGTTACTTCAAAAACATCAAGTGTCTTCATAAAAATGAGAAGGAGTGTATTTCGACGCGAAACAGTTGTTGCAGCTCTTTGTTATTTATGGTGTTTCCTTATAAAGTTTTGTACAGCTTTAGTATAGAACTTCTTTGGCAATATTTAAAATTTTCTCGCGATTTTGGATATGATATAAAAAATAAAATAAATAGGTTCAATTAATTAATAATTAGTTAAAGCATTCTTATTTTACAACTTTATTTGATCATTAAAATAAAGATAAAAAAAAAAAAAAGAAAGAAAGAAAAGAAAGAAAAAAGAAAGAAAAAAATTGATTTGTTTCAAGAGAATAAAAATGATTTGTTTATAAAATATTTATAATCTTTTATTGTACGCCTGAAAACATACTTTTTTTTTCTTTTTAAATTAAGATTAATTGTCTTTTTTTTTTTTTGGGGGGGGGGGGGGAGGGGGTATGTTTTTTGTAAATAAAACTCAGAAAAAATTATCAATTAAACAAGACATTGTACAATGACATCTACTTTTGAAAAAAAAAAAAAAAAAAAAATCAAAAATCAAAAATCAAAACTTATTTTTTATGAACATTTTTCTTTTTCTGAATAATTACCCCCTCCCAACTTTTTACTTTACTGTTTTTTAGTACAATTTTCAGAAGTAGTTATCGTGTTACATATAATGAGTTATCAAGCAATTTCTTTTAATTGCTAATATTTTTTTTAATAATGATTCTAATGGCATATTTAATTTTATAAATGCAAGTTTTGAATTCAAAAGCATATTTAATCGATTGAAGAAGAAAATGTTTGTTTCTTCTTTTATCGATTAATCGGTTTCATAAATTTTATATATAAAAGCTAAATTTTAGTCATATTTACTCTCATTTTTTACTAAAAAAATGTATTAGTGAAACATATATCTATATCTATATCTATATCTATATATATCTATATATATATTTAATATGTGTTTTAAAAAGAAATTATTTTTTAACTGACGTAAACGAAATCTAGAATAACATTCCCAAATAGAAAACACATGCAAAGTAAAAAATTTAAAAGTAGCACAATTATTCAATGAACTCTAACAGATAATGCAATAATAAATTAAAGAACTAGTACGCAATCAATATTTAAAATTAAAACATCTTGACAGTCTTCACACGCCATAAAATTATTGAAATCACTACTGTTTTCGAAAGGACGTGGCCTTTCTTTTTCAGGTGCAAAACATGTGCTACTACTTTAGAAGCAAAAACAAGTCTTACTATCTTTTTTATTATGAGTGCATATTTACTTTTGATCTTATCTTACTATATCGACACATTGATGATGTAATAATTTTATTCGTTAATAATAAGTCATCGGATTTAATTACTTTAGACTATTCTTCGAATTTAAAATTAACTGAGACTTTACATAAAGTAATTAAAATCATTAAATCATTAAATCATTAAATTGTAATTAAAATCACAAACTTTCAATATCTTAAAATTCATTTCAACAATAATAAAATTTATATTGAAATTTATGATAAAAGACAAGAATTCAACTATAAAATAAACTTGTTTACTCATTTTAAATCATGCCTGCATCTCTCTGTTTTCAGAAATATCATTTTTAATCACTTATATCGAATTAATAATTTGTGTTCTGCTAAATATAAAAATAAAAACATTGGTAACATTATTAAGAAAACTTTACATATGGGCTTCCAAAAATATTTTGTTTATTCATTGATATATCAATAAAAGTATCTGTCAAAAAAAAAAAAAAAAAAAAAAAAAAAACTCTTATGTGTACAACAAAAAAATTAAAATAATAATAATAATAAAAGACAATAAAAAAGGTGGTGGATGGGTGGGCAGATGTTTGATTAAGGAGATTGGGTGGCGTTGTTAGTTGGTTGGTTGGGCGGGCGGGATGATGAATTTAAAAAAAAGAAGGAAGGATTGCTGCATTTAATTTTATTCAAATATTTAATTCTTGTTTTAGAATAGTTAAAATTATGGATCAATTAAATTTTAAAAATAAATCTTACCTAGATTACATGCAAAATACCTGTATATATTCAGTTAATAGGATTCTCAAAAAAAAATAAATAAATAAATAAATAAATAAATAAATAAATAAAATAAATAAATAAATAAAATAAATAAAATGAAATAAATAAATAAATAAATAAAATAAAATAAAATAAATAAATAAAAATAAAATAAACTCTTGAATATTAATTGGTTGAAAGTTAATTTTAAAATTAATTTTAAATGAAAGACAACAATACAACTAATCTTCTTACAAAACCATTTTTACATACAATGATCTGTGTTTGTTCGTGTTTTGATTTTATTTTTTCTGGAAAATATTCCAAAAAATCAGGATATTCTGTCTTTATTACATCTAATTCAATTCAAGGTAATTTTTTCTTGAAGGTTCGTGTTATGATTTTATTTTTTCTTGAAGGTTCAAGATATGTTTTTACTTTTTCTGGAAAATATTTCAAAAATTCAGGACAAATTCTGTCTTTATTTCATTTATTTCATTTCAATGTAATCTTTTCTTGTAGGTTCGTGCTATCACTCGATATTTTGCTAAAATGCTTATCAAGTACAGAAAACCTACATTTCCTTGCTCAATGCTATGGGGATAGTACTTGAAAATGCCTTATAGCATTTTGAGCTTTTCAGTTAAAATTCAATCTTAATTTGCTTTGGTCCGAAATTCTTTTGCTCATCTCAAAATAAAAAGGTTCTTTTCATTAATAAAAGTTTTATTATTTTCCCTTGAAATACTATCCTAAAGTAATCCTTCTTTTCTTCAGCATCAAAATACATGGTTCTGATCTATATTATATTTCATCAGGTATTGTAGTCTAATAAATTGAAGTCAGTAATGTCATTAATCTTAAAAATGAAATCAATTTAAGATAACTCTGTTTGGCCTGTGCATGTCTCTGTGGTGATTTATTTGACTCATCCTTTTCTATTATTATCAAATGGATTATATATATATAATATGGAATTAAAAAAATGATCTGTTGAATAATGTGTGATGCAAATAGGACGTTGAAGCTCCTTATCTTCAGATCCGCTAGTTATAGTTTATTAGCATATTAATTTGTAGTTTGAATGGTAAGAGAAAAATTGGTAGATTAAAAATATTTTATATTTACATGTTAAGAATTTGCAAAAAGTTTCAGCATTCAAACACAAAACTATTAAAAAATATATATATATATATATATATATATCAATGGATCTACAAATTAATACCCGAATACACTATTAAACCATAATAATGCAAAATCGATGGATAAAATTAAAAAGTGACTAGCGTAGAACATTTTAAAATATTAAAAAAAAAAATTAAAACGTTGAATTTATATTCTAATTTGAATAGTTTTTCAGAAATTATAATACACTTAATGTTCATTCATTTCATTGCACATGGATGCAAACTTTCATAATTCTGAATCAGGAATTAAAAAAATTATAATAATTTAATATATATAAAGTTGCAATTATTGTAGAATGCAAGAAAACAGAGGATTAAATGCCAAAGTTATCTACAAGTATAAAAAATAGATATGAAAAATCAACAATATTTATTTTACAATAAACTCTTATTCACTAATAAAGAGATGATCAAAACTAAAAAAAAAAATTAAAAGTGTGTGTTCATGTAACAAAGAAAGAACAATGATAAACTTAATTAAAAGTTTAAAAAGGCCACTGTTTAAAGAAAGGAGGATATAGCTATTAATTGTATTGTTAATTACTATTAAAGAATGAAGACGTTAAAAAAAAAAAAAAAAAAAAAAACTATAATCGTAGTAGTTTTCTTAAAAGGTTAGAGCATAAATGGATTTGTTTATTTTAATTGTTTTTAATGATAAATTTTGATCTGAAATAAGAATAAAAATCGCAATCTCTCTCTCTCTATATATATATACTATATATTTCTTATTTTTTACTAACTTTAACCTAGAGTAAAATAAATATATTAATCTGCATGGTTACAATGAATATAATTTAAACTTTAGTTATAACTTTCAGACACAAATTATTTTTAAAATTAAACTTGACATCACAAATTATAAAATTCTAATACAATTTAATATAAGTAATTTCTTCCCTTAGCTGTTCTCCTGCGACAAATAAATTCATATTTGTTAAAATGTTTTCATTTAATGGCTAATAAATGTCAGATATTTTACAGCGGGTAGATTTTTAAAAATACTAATCAAATTACGATAATGTTTAATAGATTCATTAAAATAATTGCCTTAATTAAAGCGTTAATTGGATTACATTATGTTTTATAAAGAATATTTTGAACATAAAAAAAAAAGAAAAAAAAAAAAAGAAAAAATGTTAATTTAACTCCATACTTTTATTTAAGAGATTAAAACATTTGTATCTTTCAAAAAATTCCGAAAAGATGGAACAAAGGATTTGTCTTTATTTTAATAATAATGATAATAATAATAATAATAATAATTATCTTTTATTGGAAATAATAAATTTTCATTGTTTTTTTTCTTCATTAAGTAATGAAAAGATGTGTTTTTCAATCTCATTAGCATCTTTTATATAAAAAATTATGAGCACTTATTTATTGATTAAGGACTGGTTCATTTGTGTGAATTTCCAATTTATTTTGTTACCGATATTATTATAACTGAGTGATATATGTAATCATTCAAGTATATATAACAAGTAAATATCTAAAGAAAATAAGAAGAAAATATTCGTTATTCGATTATTTGAATGTAACTTGACGAACTGTTTGGAAAACTAATATTAAATAAAGTTGCGTTTTGAATACTTGTACATAATAATACAGCTTCAAAAATGGGTGTATATATATATATATATATATATATATATATATATTTTTTTTAACGTGGCTTTGAAGTAAAACATAATTTTCCAAGTTTATGAAGCTTAAAATACGGGGGAAATAAGTCTGTCATAAAATTTTGAAGCATGTGGAATCTTAAATCCCTTAACTTATGCACAGAGTTTTACGGTTTAATAAATAAAAATCTGAATTTTAGCTTACGAAATGTAGCTTGACAAACCACTAATGTTGAGTAGCGTAAATGAAAACCGAGTATATTTTTCATTTAAATATACTCGGTCATTTAAGTATACATTAAAAAAAAAAAAGTCATTTTGTGGTGATAATGTTAGTTTTATTCCTTCAATACTCGAAAATCTTACAATTATGCAATAGGCATGTGCAAAAAGACTCTAAGTTATGGATGTAATTTAATTTACTTTAACTAACAAATAATTAAAGTTCATTTAAATAGCAGTATCTTGTCATTTTTGTATTATTAAACTAAGAAAAACATCTTTTCAAATCGAACGCAACATTTTATTCTTTCGAAACCAAAATCAACAACTTTTCTATGTTGTCATTAACAAATAAGTTAAATTTGCCATATAGAATTAAATAAAATAGAATAATATTATAACAAATTTTTACATGTACATGGATACATGTAAACATGGGTACATTGCGTACAAAATGTGCACAAAAATTCCAATAATTAGACATACAGTCGGCTGCAAAATTATTCGAGCACTAGCAATAATCCTTGCCAAAAAAAAGTACACTTAATACAGCTTTGTTAAATAAATCCTTGTCGAGTCATGTTCTTAATCAGTCTAAGAACAGGATTCGACAAGGATTTACTTAGCAAAACAGTCTTAAGTGTACTTTTTAAATATAGGAATTATTGGCTAGTGCTCGAATAATTTTGCAGCCGACTGTATATATATATATATTAGATACATTAAACATTATACTTCTTATTTTATTATAATATTGGAATTATATATAAGTATTTAATTTCCCTATTTTTTTTACTTGTACAGAATCAATGTAATAGCTTATTCAATCAACTCATAAAAATTATATTTCATAATAATAAAAATTTCCTAAAGCGTTTATATATATTTTTAAAAGACAAAGAAATATATCAAGAAAGAAAGAAAAGTGTAAATATTTTTTCTTTTTTTTTATTATTATTATTAGAGAAATTGTTCGTAAAAACAGCATGAATGAAACTGAATGCTATTATAATATATAATTATTTAGATATATTTATTCCACTTTTTTATATATGCTGCTTTTATAATTATAAAAAAGTAATAAATAACTTTCAGCATATCAATCTTATAAACTTTAATAAATTTTAAATCCAACGTTTCGGCTAAATTCCTTCATTAGCCTTCCTCAGGGAAAAATGATGTTAAAAAACACATAAACATAGAAAATTTAAGTACATTAATTGTGGTATCATGTACTTAAATTTTCTATGTTTATGTGTTTTTTAACATCATTTTTCCCTGAGGAAGGCTAATGAAGGAATTTAGCCGAAACGTTGGATTTAAAATTTATTAAAGTTTATAAGATTGATATGCTGAAAGTTATTTATTACTTTTTCATAATTATAATTATTTAGTTGCGTATTAAATGGAACGTGTTAAAATACAACAACATAAAAACGATTTTAACAAATCTACATTTACAGTGCGTGTCGTAAATATAACCTAATTTTGACATTTAGTTTTTTTGTCTTGATATTAAATCTTTTTAATTGGCTTTAATTTTGTAAATTGTACATCTATAACTGATAAATAAAAGCAATTAAAATAAATATAATCAGATGTATTTTAGTCAAAAGGTTAAAAAAAAAAAGTTTGTTCGCAGCCTATCAAAAATAGTATACTTACTCCAAAGAAAAAGAAAGATTACATGAAAAGTAGCATATCTTTAATAGTCAATTACATTTAATTTTTCTGAATTAATTGAAAAATGCTGTTATTCATACTTTGCACAAGATTACTTGGGGGTTTTGCATCAGTTTTAGACCAGGCATTCGAAATTACGGTTTTAAGTTCATCTGTAGATTGAAATTGCCTGTTACTTGTATTTATTTCGCGTACAAGCATTACCTAAAGGTTTTCCACAGGAATAGGATTCAGATCAGGCGAGCAGGCTGATCATTCTAATACTTGAATGTGTTTTGGTGAAAACCATTGAAAAGTGGTGGAACTAGTATGGACACTTTCACCACCAAAATGGATGGAGAAAATCTGGAGAAATATCTTTTCTTCTACAGAAATATCGTTTTTCTTTCCTCAGATCTCTCCAATAGTGTTTAAACCCATCAAGTCCATCCAGATTATTATTTTTTTTTTCCGCCGCTAAATGTTATCTGTACAATAAAAATAAAAGATGCAAGATATTATACATATTATACAAGTGATTAATGAAAAGAGAAAATATTGTTAAAGTGCGAACCAGTCTGCACGCATGTTTTTTTTTTTTTTTTTTAGCAAATCCCAGTCTCTGAATTTTGTGTTTCACCTTTAATTTTGGAATAGATATAATTTTCTCTCTCCTCAGATTACGATTGCGATTTATATTTGGTTGATGGTCTCGTTACTCACTTGCAATTGACACTCTCGTTTAATTTCATTGGAAGATTTTGTTGAATTCGATGCATTTCTCTAAATGTGATTTTCTTTTCGTTCAGTCAGTTTTTTAGGACAACTACCTCGTCTTTTTACGTCATATGAACGCATTTTTGTAACAAAATCTTGAGTACATCCTTTAAATTGATGCAGCTGATTTGTAATAAAGGTATAATTTTACCTTGCGTAACGCGGAGATGCAATTTGAACTTTTTCAGCTATGTTCCTTGCCACATTTTCGCAATAGATCACGATAGGCTTTTTACGTGCACGAAAACTTAAAAAATTAACGCAGTATGTATACTTATGACAGGTTACAAAAGGCCCAATTTTCGATTTCTGTGTACTCATTTAATATTATAAAAGTTTTTCAGTTTTTGTTTCAAAATCAGATTATTTTCGTAATAATATTACTTATAAACTACTAGCACGATATCCAAAATTTTAAGGTTTCAACGGAAAATACAATTGTGGTTAGTTACATTTAGGACATGCAGTGTATTACTTTGTTTTACTTAATACAGTGATGGCAAAAACTTTAAGATCACTTGTGAAATTGCAAAAAAAATAATTTTATTTAAAAAAAAAAAGAAAAGAAAAAGAAAAAAAAAAAGAAACTGACATGCAGATCCACTAGTTGATAGGATTGAATGAGAATTGAAGAATCAGCATCGATTAAATAATAAAAAATTGCAAATAATAAATAATTGCAAATATATTTATCCCTAATATGTGATATAACTAAAAATAAAATAGCAGTTGATTTTTATAAAAGATTGAATTATTTTTATAGGATTTATAAAATAAAATGTTTATTAATTGGAATATATTAAGTTTAAAATTAGATTTTTTTATTAAATGAATGAATTATTTTTTTATAATTACTCTTATTAAACGAATCCCCCTTATTCTAAACTATAAATTGTATGTGTGCGCTATGATTTTTCGTGAATAATCCTTGAAATTAATATATGTAATTCAGGTTCATTATAAGTCGTTTTCTATTTAAAGAAGGGGAAAAAAAAAAAAAAAAAAAAAAAAAAAGGAGAGAGAAATGGTAAGAAAAGAAGAAACTACATAGCATTATTTGATTTTATACAGAAACTTACAAAAAAAAAAAAAAAAAAAAAAAAAAAAAAAAAATCTGATGCATTTTGGTCAATTAATAATATTTCTTTTAAGTATATGTGTACTAAACAAAATACAACAAAATTAAAATTCATTATTCAGACTTACAAAAATATTTTGTAAATTCATATAGAATACTTGAACCAATACGAACTAAAGAAAAAAAAGAAGAAGAAAAAAAAGAAAGAAAGAAAAATTCGCATTAATCAATTATGAACGCTCTTTCCTCTGTTACGGGATATAGTTATAGTTGCAACTCACGTAAAAAAACAAAAATTTAAAAAAAAGTAGAAGAAGAAGAAATTTAATTACCCTTTTTGTTTTATACATCTGTATAAGACGAATATGTATTTTATAAGTACTTTCCTTCAATTTTATATAAAGTAAATTAGGAAGCGCTTCCCCATTTTGCGAAATATAAGGGGGAATCGGTCAGAGAATGATCCTGTGAATATTACAATTAAAACAAGAAAATAAAAAATTGTATCTCTTATAAATTATGAAACATTTTCCCATACATTCATAGAATATTGTTATAGTACAAGTGAAAGTGAGTTCCAGAATAATAAATAAATGTTATTAAATATATATATATATATATATAGCACCTATTTCCTAAGTTATGACTTACACTTCCCCATGCTTGTAAAATATAGTTATAAAAGAAGTGAGTGTGAATTCCATAATAATATATAAGCATTATTTAAAAAAATATATGATGCATTTCATAAATTATGAAGTACATTTCCCCATACATGTCTAACAACAAATAACCATTGCGAGCGAAATAACTAAAATCAATAGGTGAGAGGTTTCGATTTTACTTATGAACGAATGCACAAACACAAACATATACACGCATACACACGCACGTAAACAATCACACACACAAACACGCTCAATGCATGCGCACACAAACGATCTCACGTACGCAGCCAAATATGCACGCGTGCAAAATACTTATATCACATATATGCACTCATATACAGACACAAAGAAATATGCACAAACACAAATACGGACGATCGTACAAACATACACTTATGCGCATGCACATGCACATACGCACTTACAATTCATTTCTATATTTCAGTTACCATTTTCTATTGTGCATGCATATATCACTTTTAGAAAAGTCTCACTCATATTGCATTAACTAGGTTAGATTACGCTTCGATTGTAATAAGGGAATAATTCTATTCAAGTATCACAACTATCACTTAAATAAACATTAACAAATATATACTATAAGAATTTAAAACATCACATTTTTATTGTTCTACGTATATTTCGCATTATTTTCTACAAATAAGAATATTTGAAAGAAAAATAACTAAATATTTCCTCTGTTTGAACCTGATCGGTGAATTGTTACGACATAAGCAAAACCATTTTCATCTCTGAAGGAATACTACATATTTTTTATCGGCTTATTCTATTCCTTTTAAAATTCGAAGTAGCTTCGTCCACCAGTGAAATGTCATATATTAAAAAAAAAAGGGAAAAAAGAAGGAGAAGAGTAGTTATGTTTCAAGGGACGTCTTCAAATATTTCTTTTTACAGAATTTCTTCTAAAAAACCTAATAAAAGACCTTTTTTCGTCTCCGGAATACAATTTTTTGTTTCTATCTATAGGTTTTATCAAAATTTAATATGAAATATAAAAGAATTTTTTTTTCACCTGTATGTTCTTCTACCACAATTTATGAGAATCCAGCTTTCTTAAACAAATTTAAATATCACTAGTTAGTACTAATTGAAGTTTTTCGGAGGTGTATATAGAAAACAACTGTATCCCATAATTTGGAATCCTGAAAAGTAAATCATAATATAAATAAAACATAATCCTAGGTATCGCGCATTATGCTTATCATGCTTCTGCAATTTACAATAACTTTATTAAAAGTTTGAATTAATCGACAATGCTTTAGATTTTAAATTTTATTTTTAACATTGTATTTAGAACCTATGTTTAGGGTTATGTTATCTATGTTACCAACTTCATTACCTTTCACCATTTTAAAGCTCTTGTCATGTTTTATCACTTTTAACAATATCTTCTTAATTTTACAATACGTAAAATTAAAATTAAAACTATTTTTACTTTCTTCTATATTCAACAGAAGAAAGTATTGGATTCCTAACAATTTTTGACTTCACGTTTTGAAAGGTACTGAACACGTTATAAAAGATATATATATATATATATATATATATAGTAATACAATATTATCAGTGCAAAAATTTGAAATTTAAAGATGATTTAACTTCAGTATTAAAAAAATGATTTGGATCATAAGCGATGACTACCCAAATCAAACCATATATTTACTTTACTCTATATACACAAGAAGAAAGTATTGTGTTCGTGAAAACTTTCGACTTTCGGACTTAGATTTTTTTTTTTTTTTTTTTTTTGAGATGTTCTGAAAACGATGTGATTATTTTTAGAAAGTGTATGTCTGTGTGTGTCAAAAATTTTGTAGACACTGTATCTAACGAACCAATGAACAAAATTCAACCAAACTTGCTATTTTAGTTGGACTTTGACCTAGAATGGTGCTAAATACATTTGGCTATCAATCGCCCAATAGATGACGCCCTCATGCCATTTTTTCCCCATAACTTTTAATGTGGGAGATGTAGGAAAAACCTCGTCTACATCACAGATTATCATACAGATAGGACAGTGAAGCTAAAACGCGAACCGGAAATATAGTATCACCACTAGTGTCAACAGAGGAGAACTACATGTGTTAAGTCTACATGAATAGCATCTTTGATCGAAAATTGTTTTTCTATTTCGCGAGTAGTTAGTAGCAGGTTAGTATGGGAAGTTTTCTTTTTCTTCACTTTCTATTGTTTTTGAATTCACAAAATTATTCTCAAAACATTCACAGCTATTCTTCTAAGAAAAAAAAAATTATAATGTTTAAAAATATGCTTTGTGAAACATATTCATATTCAAGTACAAATTAAAATTACAAACTGTAATTCTGAAATAGCAGTATGAAATCATTAAATATTTAACGTTGCTTGGTTTAAATAATACAAAATGCCTTAAAATGAAAAAAAATGTTTTTATTTTATGTATATTTTCTCAATATTTAGCACTTGCTTCTTAAAATAAATTGGTTTTGACAATCAAGTTTGTAAACAATAATAATGTTGCCAACGAAAACGTATGCGCAGTTTTCTTTCCTTCACTTTTCTACTACTTTTAAATTTACAAAATCATAACATTTACAGCTATTTTCTAAGAAATAAAACTAATTTTTATTATGTTTGAAAATAAATTTTGCCAAACACATTCGTGTTCAAGAGTATAAATTAATATAACAAACTGTAATGCTGAAATAGCAGTATGGTATGAAATCTTAAATATTTAACATTGCTTGGTGTAAATAATACAAAATGCTTTAAAATGAAAAAAATATTTCTGATTTACGTATATTTTCGAAATTTATTTGCTTAATATTTAGTACTTGCTCCTTAAACTAAATTGCTTTCGACAATCAAATTCGTAAATAATAACTAAGTCCAAACGTAAACATCAATAAATGGTTAGTCGGTTGGATGTTGGGTTTAACGTTGCACTAATATTACGATATGAACATAGATACAATAAAAATAAGACGAGCGATTGCATAAGCTGGAGAGCTCGAGAAACTTGCAGCCGTTGACAATAGGGTCGTTGCAGTCAAATTCCAGTTACCGAAGAATATACGGGAGTGTCATATCTGTATAATAATCTGTGGTCTACATGTACATAGTGAGAATTATTTAAATTTTTCGATGTCAAAAAAAAAAAAAAAAAAAAAAAAAAAGTAAAAATAATAGTCAACAAGATTTTTTTTTGGGGGGGGTGGGGGGGGGAGGTATGTGTAGGCGCATTGCTTCTCATCGGGGTGAAAATATTATGTCATTATTATGTGTTTCAAAACAACTCCTCACGACCTTTAAGACGAATGGTTGAACCATGAATCTGTGATAGTTTGAAACAAATGTATTGATTTTTTGTTTTTAACAGAAAATTAATTAATTAATTAATTAAAATAAAACACTAAGCCTATTTTGTTTTCTAAGTAATAGAAATAAATTCTGCACAAAACAGAATTTAATTTAGTACAACAGGACTTATTTTTATCTACTCTTCCATATAAAGGCATGCACAGTAACTGTGTTTCATTCCCTAGCATCGATTACTATATTCATTTCTTAAAATGTCTTTCGTATAGTTTTAGAAAAGGAACCCCTTTGCGGCATTTAAATTCTTGTTGTCATTTTGGCGAGAAGCGTCCGGCTTACTTCGGTGCCAAATTTTTAATTTTGGTAAGGTGTTCTATACTGAAGTGGTTCTATTTCTTCAGCACGGAATTTTTCTAATTTTATTTTAATTATTATAAAATGTTTGCACGTTCAGTTTTCTTCTCGGAATAAAAAGAAATATATTTACTTATTTATTTTTATTTATTTATCGATTTATATTTGTTTATATATATATATATATATATATATATACTCCTTCTCACATTTATAAGGACACTTTATGCTTTGAAATAACTAATGTAAAAATAATTGTGAACAAATACACATTATACTAAGTGCACATTATACTAAGTGCACTTAATATATCTAGTATTCTATAAACCAAAACTGCTATAAATGTTTTATGCAAAACAAAACTAATAAAAAATAATGCAAAATATTTTTTTCTCCACGTTTTTAGATGTTCATAATTATAGGTACAATCAAGATTTTTTCGTTTTATTTAACTTACTAGCGGATAAATTACAGTTGACATGCGAATTTCTTAACTACTGGGCTAGATTAATTCATATATAAGTCTTCAATTTTTCTTGGACGGACATTACTGATAATTCCTCGAAAAAAAGAACGTTCGTGTAGTGAAGTATGATAAATGTGTTTTTTAAGTGGAAGGATAATTTCAGTTCGCCGAATTTCTAATGAAATTCGACGATCTAAAATTGCTGAAGGAAATGTAATCAAATGTTGAATTGCTGGTTCGATAGGAGAGAGATCTGATGCAAAATCAGAGTTGTTTTACAGAGATCGAAGACTCATTATTCCTCTTACTGTGTTCTACTCATAATGACTGCTGCTGAATTTGCTCGTAATTTTTAACGAAAGGTTGTGGTCCACATTTATGCATGTTTAAAATAATTAATAATATGTTAAAATGAATAAAAAACCTATAATAATCAATAAGAATTTAATGGGGGAAAGAACGTATGTGTTAAAGTTGAATAAGGACAATATGAAACAGTAAAATGTTGTATTTTCGGATGAAAAACATTTTATTCTTGATTAACAAAATGGTTTTAACAGTTACTGGCACGATCTGAAGATAGAAGATTTTTTAAAGAAGAAGAGCAGATTTTTTAAAGGCATGTATGAATCGGGCATTTTAGAGGTGGATCTATGGTGCACTGGGCAGCTGCTTCTACTGAAGGCAGAATGAATTTAGTAATTTTTTCTATTATTATGAACATCAAGAGAATATCCGCAAATTTTAAACGTGGAATTATCAGATTTTTGTTAGATTTGGGGGGGTAATAATATTTTTTTCAACAAGACTTACATTTTTGCTCCACTTTTAGAGCAATAGGAAATAGTTTGAAGAAAGAAACTTCTGTATTATTGCCTTTCCCATGGCCTAAAAGTTGAAAAAAACCTTAACTTATGATATTAGAAAAGTGCATGCAAGTGGAAAGCAATTTTAAATTGTTTAAATGTATTAAGAATATCATATATGCTATACGAAATGGTATTGAAACTGAATATTTAAAAAAAAAAAAATGTATATATATATATATATATATATATATATATATATACCAGAGAGAATGTCTGACTATTTAACTCTAAAAAGAGACCCCATAAAATATTAATTTAAAGAATAACTGAAAAAAATTACTAAAATTCGAGCTGTCCTTATAATTGTGAACACCTGAAAAATCATCTTTTTACCATATTTAAAGTTTTTTAATATAGAAAAACAATAAAACTTTTTAATTATGGTCTATTAGTGAAATTCAAATTAATTAAAAATATATTTATTTAAATAATAGTGTTCAGTGTTTAGTTAATATAGAAAAACGGGTGTCCTTATAATTATGAGAAGGAGTGTATATATACATATATATACATATGCATACACATATATATATACATACATATATATATATATATATATACACATATATATACACATATATATACACATATATATATACACACACGTATATATATATACACACACACACATATATATATATATATATATACATATATATATATATTATATATAACATGCACAATTTGTGTGCAAGTATCATTTTAGTGATTTCCTATTTCTATGAATTCTTAAATCATTTGTCCTGATTTGCTCTTGGGTGTAATATTGGAAAGAAATTTTAAATAGTTTAAATGTATTAAGATTATCATCTATGCTGTACTACTCCGATTCAAAAAATTAGAATAATGTAAAAAAGAATGAGTTTGATGTTGCTAACGCGTCAATTTGCATACTGCGTCCAGGAAAAAATATATTAAAAGTATCTAATTATCTTCAGAGCATTTATAAATATAACATAAATATTTATTTTTATCTGATATATTAATAATTAACTATTTAAAAAATATTAGAATAATTCAAAGAAATAGAATACCTCGATAGCATGGTTCAAAAAATTAGAATATTCAAATTTTTCTTATAAGTTGAGAGAACGGCTGCGGGATTAACATCTGTGGGACTATAAAATGTGCTCCGTTGAAAATGAAAAGTCGTTTGGCATTTGATTGTAGCGTAGTATTTGCTTAATATGGGACGAAAGAGCGATTTATCTGAGGCTGTGAAATATCGTATTGTGTACTTGCACGAAATAGGAAAAACACAACTTTTTATAGCAAAAGAAGTGAAATGCTCTCAAGCAAGTGTGAGTAGAGTTTTGAGAGAATATTCTAATAATAAGTGTTTTCAAAATAAACACTTTAAAAGTGGTCGAAAGCCAGTAACTTCAAGAAGAGATGAAAGGCAATTGAAAAAGATTGTGAAGAAACATCGTTTTCGGAGTGTGAGATATGTGCATAGAAAATGGAAAGAAATGGGTATAAATGTCTCCAAATCTACAACACTACGACGACTTCGCAAATTAGGTTTTAGATCACGTGTGCCTAAGATAAAGCCATTCTTATCATCTAAGCAAAGGGCTGCTAGAGTTAAATGGTGTAAACAAAGGCTATTTTGGGATCACGACGATTGGAAAAAGATACTTTTCAGCGATGAAAGTGTGTTTTGTGTGTCTCACGGAAATCAAGGTATACGTGTCTGGAGACTCAAACATGAAGCTTATAAGAAAGAATGTTTAAAACGTTCGTTTAAATTTGCGATCTCTGTTATTGTATGGGGCTGCATGACTGCTGAAGGCCCAGGCAGGTTGTGTATTGTTTCCACAACAGTCAATTCAGAAGTGTATCAAGAAATTCTTGAACATTTCATGATTCCTTCAGCTGAGGATTTATGTGATGACGATTTCTTGTTTCAGCAAGATTCAGCTTCTCCCCACACTTCCAAATCAACAACTAAATGGCTCAAAGAGAAGGACATACCTGTACTCCCTTGGCCTGCAAACTCACCCGATCTAAATCCTATCGAGAATTTGTGGGGAATTATGAAGAAACGACTTCAAGAAGTTGCGCCTAGAGACAAAAAAGAACTTATTTCTAGTATAAAGAGCATGTGGGCGAATTTGGATAAAAAAGATTGTGATCCTTTAGTTAAAAACATGCCAAAACGTTTAAGAGCTGTCATTAAAGCTAAGGGTGATGCAACAAAGTACTGATTAGCAAGTAAAAATACTTAGAGTTTAAATTATGTTCAATATATTTTCATTATTCTAATTTTTTGAACCATGTTAGAAAGTATTCTAATATTTTGAATTTTTTGTTGTTAGCTGATTTAAATATATTTTCTATTTCATTGTAATGTGTTTACATTTTTATAATCTGCAAAATATGCAGATTCATATTATAGTACTTTATATTTGATATTGTTGATTATTTATTTGATAAATTCGATTTTCATTTCCCTTGACCATATTTCTTTTCATTATTCTAATTTTTTTAATCGGAGTAGTATGAAATGGTATTGAAACTGTATATTAAAAAAAATTATATATCTATACCAGAGAGAATGTCTGACTGTTTCACCCTAAAAAGAAATCACATAAAATATTAATTTAAAGAATAACTGAAAAAAAATTACTAATGTTCGAGCTGTCCTTATAATTGTGAACACCCGAAAAATCATCTTTTTGACCGTATTTAAAGTTTTTTAAGATAGAAAAACGATAAAACTTTTTAAATATAGTCTATTAATGAAATTCAAATTAATAAAAAATATATATGTTTAAATAATAGTGTTCAGTGTTTAGTTAATATAGACAAACGGGTGTCCTTATAATTATGAGAACCAGTGTATATATATGTGTGTGTGTGTGTGTGTGTGTGTATGTGAGATGGCCGATTGGTATGGGCTTTTAAGACAGAAACTAATAATTCACTTAATTATTAATCATTTAAAATTTAATAGAAAATTAAAGTACTTTGTACAAATATTTACAGTATTGTAGTTTAAATTATTATTGAATGGTCACTTGGAAAAGTCATATCTAAATAATCAAAGTTCTTAGTTTTTATCAAATAAAAAGTGATTACGCAATTCACTTCTGATTTCACTCAAAAACACAATCTAGTCCAGATCCTTTTTCCAGAAGACTTTCGTCGCCCACCGAAGAAAATTTATGCGTCTCTTCGTCTTAAACGTCAAACGTCGTCTCCACTCTTTCCCGGCAAAAGCTCTCCGCTCCATCGATGGAAATGTGTGTTCCGGAAGTAGCGTCTGTCTCACGTCACAGCCACGTTCTTCCGCTAAGATTCTGCGCTCTCCGTCAATCGTAAAGAGAAACTCGGCAGTTTTGGAATCAGCGGTTTGCAGGTAGCAAGGGCCCGATACCACATATGTATATTACAGATTTGACATAATATTTTAAGATAGTTTAGGAAAATTAAATGATAAAATTGGATACTGGCAGGTATCCTGGCATATTTATGGTGGAACACTACAAATGGCGGCAACGCAAAATCGCCGATTGAAAGAAATACTCCTGTCGTACTACAAATCCTGTAAGAGTACATTTTATAAGATGTCTGCAGCGCACAAACTTGACTATATTTCAACATTAACGTTATACTTCTTGTCGATGAAAATCGTCTGCATTCATCATGGAAAATAATTTTGATAAATAATAATTTTAATAAATGATGCTGTTAACTCCCGCTTATCCGCGAGCGCAGGAAAAGTGCAGAATTAAGAAGAAGTGTACAAGAAACAAAAAGAAATATTACTTTGTTTTATAGGGGAAAATGTAAATATGAAGAACTATGTTGTTTTTGTATTATTTTTCGTACAGTACGTTACAAGACATGCCAAAATTTAAATTTATTCAGGAACATCTTTTTCTTTTTTTACACCACTTTTCTTGGAGGATATTTTTCTTCTTATTTAATCGTGATTACATATTGAAGAAAGTTATTATTAAAATAAAGTGTTTTGAAAAAATGATGGGTATTCACAATGCTCTGGAAAAAATTAAAATGCAGTAGTGTTTAATTTAGTGCGTAGATACACTTTTTTGTTTGTTTTTGCATACTTTTGTACAGGAAATAGGAATATTTTTACTATATTGTGAATATTTTCATTGTTTATACTGTGTTTTATATTCAATACAATCGTGTTTTTTAACTAGAATTTTTTTAAATCTTATTTAACCTTCATTTCCAGTCTTTTTGCGGTTTATTTGGAGTACCTGTGCCCCTCAATTTTGCGGATAATCGGGAATATACTGTATATACTGGGTGAATTTGCGTAGGAAAATATATAAGAAAGTTTTTTGATGACCACATTATACTAGTTTTATTGAGGGGCTGTGGTGTGTATTATAAATTTGCGGAGCTAAAATGCAAATATTAGTATCTAAAATATTGTTCCGGTAAACTGCGCAGTTTCAATTTCGATTTTTATCTCTAAATAAGAAAATTGTCGCATTATGCTATTTTTTGTAATTTTTACTCTCTTCTATATTGAATAGAAGAAAATATTGGATTTGTAGAAATTTTCAACCTCGGGTTTTTGATGGATTTACACGTTTTGAGAGCTGTAGAACACGATTTGATAATTTTTAGAAAATATATGTCGTCTGTCTGTCTGTGTGTGTGTGACAAAATTTTGTGGCAACCGTATCTCAGGTACTAATGTACTAATGTACATTTCATACAAACTGGTATGTAGTTACACACTGACATAAATTAGTGCCGATCAACTTTTGATAAAAATTGTCCAACACCTTGCGTTGCCATCCCACTTTTTCTAACTTTTTAACATGGTGGTATAGGACAAAATTTTGTATAAAGTGTGCATAAAGAGAATTATTTTTTAGTAATCATTATGAAGTTTAAAAGAATTATTTGTAATAGAGATAGTCAACTGAAATTGTGTATGTAGGAGCCTCGCCTCCCCACTGGGGGGGGGGGAGTACCCGCCCATCGAGAGGAGTATATTTTCCTGATGGGTATCTTTCAAAAGAGCTCGCCAATACCTTTAAACCGAATGGTTGAACCATCTATTTACGATAATTTAAAATAAAGTTATTGATTTTTTTTTTTTTTTTTTTTTTTTTTATGTAACATTGAGAATAAAATTGAGTTTTTTTTTTTGGATATTTAGTGTTATACTACTTCTTTAATATAGAAATCGTCCGCATTATCATGGAAGATAATTTTTTTAAATAATGATTTTCATAAATTATTTTTACTGAGTGAATTTGTATAGGAAAATATAGAAGAAAGTCATGTGGTGGCCACAACATACTAGTGATATCTGTATCTCAGATTATACAGTATATAAATGCATAAATTTTATATGCTGTAATACTAACAATGCTGTGTTGTATGTTATTGGGATAGTTAAATAAACTAGAATTATATAGAAGTTTTTTTTTTACCATATTATGCTAATTTCTAACTATTATAATTTATATTGTTTAATTATAAAAAATATGATTTTCGGAAGAAGCAATAACTCTTTTAGTTGGTTCATACTTTTTCTCTTAAAATATGAAGCAGCAACTCTCTTCCGAAAATTATTAAATATACTTTAAAAGGGTTGTGGTTGTGGTTGTGTTTTACGTCGCACTAATGCTGCGCAGATGGGCAATTGGCGACGGTCTGGGACACACCCCTAGAGGTGGTCCGGAGACATGCCATCACAATTTTGATCCTCTGCGGAAGGGATGGCTCTCCCGCTTTGGTGACCCCCAGAGGTATAATTTTTGATGGGAACATGGATACTTTAAAAGGGAAAAGTATAGTTATGTTTTAGGAAATAACTTTCAATGTTTTTTTCTACCTTATTTTAATATAATTTCTTTTAAAAAGGCAATAAAAATCAATGAAATGTATTTTTCTCCTCCAGAGTGAAATTGTCTCTTCGTTTCTAAAGTGTTCTAGAAGTGTCATGTAGGGGAGTTTTGTAATTGTCTGCATATAATTCTGCTTTATGTTAGGAAATGTCACATAAAAAGGCTCTAAAGTTTTTTATTCTAAATTATATTTTACCATAGCACGTAAAAGGCCATTTGGCGGAGAATTTATGCGAATCAAAATGTAATAAGGCAAATAAAAGGCCATTAGCTGATGAAAAATTCAAGTAATCCGTAATTTATGTAAGGGTAGGTAGTTGGATTCCAAGCATTTATCAATCCTTTGAAATTCTAAATTATTATACGGAAATTCTAAAAAAAATATTTTATGATTTATACAGATTCCGAACTTAGTGGGAAAAAGTTATCTAATCCTCTTTTGAGAAACAATATTTTCGAAGTGAATTTCTTCAATATCACATAAATTACAATTTTACTTATTTCGATCTAATTTATCACCTCATATATCCTGATGCAAATTGTAATATCTTTATTTTGTAGAATATAATATATACAGGGCTTCCCAAAAAGATTGAAATTAATTCTGCATCTAGTAGAAATAAACAGACAATGTAAGTTGAAAAAATATTGAAAATAAGATACGAAATAAAACCACGTTAATAATTTTTTTCTCCGTTAGTTTTCAAAAGTTATATTTTTGAAAATTTAATACAACCATTGAAGATAGATTTGCTCATGTAGAAAGATTTTATTTTTAATTCAGCAGCATCATTGAAAAAAAGACTGTATCTATAAAAATAAATAAGTAACACTTCATTAAAAATTGAATATTGAACGAAGGAACCATTTACGAAAATAGAAATGTTAATTTGTTACATATATTAAGAAAAGATAAAATGCATGATAATAAACAATTTTTGCGTGTTTAAGAAAGATTCCTGAGTCTATAACGTATTCTAGAGTTGTTTTTTATATTATGACTGCCAAAATATTTCAAAAAATGAAAATAGAAACCTATGCATGTATGTAATATACTTTTTTATTCATCATACTTTTCAAAGTGGTGATCTAACAAATTAACTTTTTACGATATTTTTTTCTTTTTCCTTTAACTGTAATTTTGCTGTTTCAAATATTTATATTAAAATAACTTTCTAAATTGCATAAAGTTTTCAAATTTAAAGTTTGTTAAAAGATCCTTTTAACAAAGTACTAAATTCGAAATACATTTTAAGTTCTAAATGTATGTTCTGTGCAATTGTCTGTTTAAACTTTTATTGTGTCACATTTTCAAAACAATTGCGAGTAGTTCTTTATATAATTTTGTAAAATATCTATTTGTTGGTGTGCAATAATATAATTATGTGACCCCCCTCATTACTAAACTTTATAAAATGGAATTAAGGCCCGCAAGCGTGAAGCACATAAGGCAGACACTATTTATCTCTGGTTTATTTAGGCTTTATTTAAGGGTACGTTAGATTATTTTTCTCACGTTCTCGTATTTTTTATCAAAAATCTTCCCTCATCAATTTGTACACGATCCTGAAATTTAATTTAATTTTCTTTCAATAGAGATTCGTTATTCGAATTTTGGGACAAATACAAATCGACATTAGATCCATACTTATTTCTGCAAATCACTCCCTGTTTTCTTCGAGGATTCTACAGAACCTGGTGGGGTACACCACTATAGCTGTTTTCATCGAAGATACAAATTTTTAAATAATAGCAAAAAAAAAAAAAAAAAAAAAAAAAAATAAATACAGGATATAACAAAACAGCCATGTGACTTCCAGTACTCGCTACTATATATGTTACTAGCAGACTACACCCGCTTCGCTAGGCACTAAATTTAAAGGAATTTAAAAAAAAAATTGAATCTCTATTTTTTTTTTTTTTTAATCACATTTTGGGCTTTGTAACATAATTAAAAATTCCATTTAAGGTCAAAAAGTCAAAAAACATATTACAAATTAAATTAAATAAAATACTGCTTCTGTTTTGCACTCGTTTTGCAACAATGCTCTATGGTCTGATGTGAATGATTCTCAAGAATGAATCAACAATTGTTTACAACTTTAATGGATTATGTATGGGAAATAAGTACGCTGTAATTTAAAAATTACAGCTCTTAGAACTTCAAAACTGATAATTTTTAAAAAGTCATTCATTATTCTTTAATATTAGACTGTTCTTTGTTTAATATTAGACTCTTATTTTTAGATAAAAGCAATCGAATGATATCGCGTTGTGACACTTTGCAACGTAATATCTTTAAATCTAATAACTTCATGTATATAGTGTCCTCACAAAAAATGAGCAGTTTTTAGAGCTCTTTTAAAAAAGTATAACATCTATGTAGTATCTTTTTAAAAAAATCATCAGTTTTTACTAAAAAAAAAAAAAAATGGCCGACCTTCATCAAAAGCAATCGAATGATACCGCGTTGTGAAATTTTGCAACGTAATATCTTTAAATCTAAAAACTTGATGTATGTAGTGTCCTCCTAAAAATGAACGGTTTTTAGAGCTCTTTTAAAAAGGTATAACATCTATGCGTACAATTAATATTGCGTACAATTAATCAACACACACACACACCGAAATTCGCCATTCTTAAGAAATTTGGGCGGATTTAAGCTTGAAAATGTGTTTTTTGCCCCGCCTCAAAGGGAAAGGGGGGAGGGGTAATCTCACAAAATTACTTTATATAACATGTTGCATACACATACCTAACCCACACTTCAAAAAATCGAGATCCTGAAATTATTTAAAGCAGAGCGATCTTTTAAAACGTGGTTTTTATCGCCTTCTGCTGTTAAAGGAGGGAAAGGGGAGAGAATTTCGCAAAATCTCTTTACACTATCAATTAGATACATATAATACGCCCTCACATCAAAAGTCTCCAACCTAAGATAATTTAGTGCAGAGTTACGCATGGATAAACGTTTTAGTCCTCCACCCTCCAAAAGGCGATAGGATGGAATTTCCCAAAATCCCTTTGTAGTGTGTGTTGAGTACGCATAAGCAACCCACACATCAAAAATTACCATTCTAAGATAATGTGGAACAGAGTTATGCATGGAAATATGTCTTTTGTCCCCCTCCGACCCCAAAGAGGGGGAGGGGTTAGGACGGAATTACAAAAAATTTCTTTGTAGTGTGTGTGTTGAGTACGCATAACCAATCGACATATCAAAAAATCACTTTTATGAGATAATTTAGAGCAGAGCTACTCTTAAAAACGTGTTTTTGCGGCTCCTACGCTTTTAAAGGGGGTGGAAGGGTAAATTTCACAAAATTCCTTTATAGTGCGTGTTGGGAACCCATAACCATCCCGCACATAAAAAATTACCTTTTTAAGATGTTTCGGAGCAGAGTTACGTATGGAAAGATGTTTTTTGTGGAATTTCACAAATCCCATTGTAGTGTGTGTCGTGAGTACGCATAACCAATCGACATGTCAAAAAATCGCTATCCTGAGACAATTTTAAGCAGCGTTACTCTAAAAAGGGGGTGGAAGGGTAAATTTCACAAAATTCCTTTATAGTGCGTGTTGGGAACCCATAACCATCCCGCACATAAAAAATTACCTTTTTAAGATATTTCGGAGCGAGTTACGCATGGAAAGATGTTTTTTGTGGAATTTCACAAATCCCATTGTAGTGTGTGTCGTGAGTATGCATAACCAATCGACATATCAAAAAATCGCTGAGACAATTTTAAGCAGCGTTACTCTAAAAAGCGTGTTTTGGACCCCCTTGCCCTTAAAGAGAAATGGGGGGGCAGGGGGAAATTTCGTAAAATCTCTTTATAGTGCGTGTTGGGAACGCATAACCAACCCATACATGAAAATTAATCTTACTGAGATAGTTTGAACCTAAGTTATGCTTGGAAAAGTGTTTATTACTCCCCACACACGTCCCCAACGGGGGTAAGGGGGAATTTCGCAAAATCCCGTTACAATGGTTGTTGGATACACGTAAATGAGCCAAACACTAAAATTTGTGATCTTAGCTCCTATAGATCTTCCCCGACGAATTTGCCCCCTCGTCCCCCTCCTCCTCCCCCCCCCCCCAAAAAAAAAATCGAAAATCGTAAAAATAAATAATAATGAGTTTTTTTTAAATATCCTCTCGAAAGCGCTTTTCAATTTTTCATATGTTTCTGCTATTATTGGTGGAGTTCTACTCGAAAATTCGTATTTTGCTAAATTTGCCTCCGAAAATCGTTTTTCCCCCTTCTTCCTTAAAAATCCAAAATTCCAAAATCGTAGAAAATGATTTTTTTGTACTCAGATCTGGTTTTCCCATGTGCAATTTCTTCACCGTGAAATAATTTGGAGCCGAGTTATGCTTACAAAGGTATTTGTGCCTTCTGTCCCCCATGGAAGAACAGGGGGGATATTTCGCAAAATCCCGTATTAGTGGGGTCAGAGTTCTAAAACCAACCTGGTCACCAAAATTTGTGACTCTGTCTCCCATGGAATCGCCATGGCAGTGTTGAGTCAGTGAATCAATGAGTTTACTCGTTTATATATACAGATTTGTTTATATTTTTTATGGACTACTTGGCTTAAGGTGGCAGTCACGAAAATAGAGTCCTTGGCAAAGAATGTCCTATCTATTTCAGCATCAAAAATTAAAAACATACCCAGGATTATCAATAAATAAAGCTCTTCAATATAGATCTGAATTAGCTTTCATTTTATTATTATTTAATTTTGATAATAACGTCATTTTGTCATGTGCCTAAGCAAATTTAATATTTAACATTTTTCTTTTATTATTATTCGCGTGAAAATATATTTTATTTTATGTTGAAAAATAAATTAACTCGTAAACTTCTTTGGCAACAATTAAAATTTAAAATAAATAATTTTAAGCTTTATTATAGAAGAAATATTAATATCATATAGAAGATACAACATAGATAACGTTTTGCTTCCTCTCCTCCCCTTGAGAACAGAATTTCTAAAATTCCAAAAATTGGCTTTTAGGTATTTGTATTAGCTATATTTTAAAGCAAATATTTCTCGGATATCTGCTTTTTTCTTTGAGATATAAAGGTTTTTGTGAAATCATGTTTTACCCCCTGTCTCCCTTTACGGGCCAAATTTCTAAAATTCTAGAAATTTGTTTTTAGGTATTAGAGTTAGCTATATTTTGAATCAAAAATCTCACGTATATCTGTTTTATTCTTTGAAATATGAAGATTTTTGTCCCTTTTTGCGCATGTGGAACCACATTTTGCCACGCAACCCCTCTTGTGGACCGAATTTTCAAAACTCCAGAAATTGATTTTCAGGTATTTGTATTAGCTGTGTTTTAAAGAAAAAATTTTACGGATATCTGTTTTTTTTTGTTTGTTTGTTTGTTTGTTTGTTTAAGATATGAAGGATTTTGGGAAATAACGTTTTGCCCTCCCTCCCCCCCTCCCTTGGTGGGCGAATTTTGTAAAAATATCTGCTTAGTGAATGTCTACGTGACAGAAGGACCATTGTCACAAAATTTCCTGCTTCTAGGTCCAGAGGTTTGGGCTGAGCGATGATGAATCACTCACTCACTCAGGACAAACGGTTTTATATATATAAATTTATGATATATATAAATTTATGCCGAAATATTCAATAATTCAAATTCATAAGTGCCTGTGAAATATTAAATGTTAGGTATGTCGGGGGAATCACTCTTGATTTAAGAAGTTCTACTGCTGAATTCAAAAGCCACGATTTTATCATTCCTTCACTTTTTCCTATTTACTCAAATCACAATATCTACAATAGTTTTCAGATGGAGGTATAGTTTTACTTTTTAAAAATTTGACTTAAAAAATATAAAACTTAAGCGTTTTCTTTTAAACAAATTTTTTGGAACAACTGCAGCGCAATTTTTATTTATTTATTAAATCTGTTTGTTCTAGCTTTGTAGCAGGCATTGCTGCACGACACAGATACAGTAGTTACAATTCCCAATTTACTATCATTGCACAAAATACTGCAAAAATTGCATTATTTTTTACAAACATTAGAATACTCTATACAGTGACATTTTCAATAAATTATACATATTACTTATTTACTCAAAGTGCATTTTTACATGATTTATTCGTAGATAATTTTAAAAAAAAATTGTATTGAAAACAGTTTGTACATATTAAAAAATTCGTATGTTTCTCCTATCTTAGCAGGCATTGTACTTTAAAGTTTAAAGTACAGTGCTATATTGAAACTTCACCATAATGTGATACTGTATGTTTTTAAAGTTACTTATCTTTAAAATTACGCGTCATTTATACGAGCATGTTTTAGGTTGATTTCTTTAGAATATATATATATCTATAATGAAAATTTTGTCACCACATATATATATATCTATCTATCTATAATGAAAATTTTGTCACCACGATAACTCCCGAAATAATACTCGAAATGGAACCAAATTTGGACAGTGAACTAATCTTATAAATATCTTGGATGAGTTCGTTAACCAAGTTGCTCCGACTTTTTGTTTTCAAGTGGCAGCCACTTGAAAATTTCAAACTGACATTGTAAAAAGCATATTTAAAGCAAGATTTGCTTGAATTTTGTTGTAAATACAGGCTACATAATGGTCTCAATGAAGTGTATTAATGAAGTTTATGCGCCATTTTTAATAAAGTGGCAGATATTTTAAGTTCAGTGGGACCACTTGAAATCAGGCTACCACTTGAAAATTTAAAATCACTATAACTTCCGAAATAATACTCCAAATCGATCCAAATTTAGACAGTGTCTTAACTTATCTTATAAATATCTTAGATGAGTTTATTAACCAAGTTGCTCCGCCATTTTGATTTCAAGTGGAGACCACTTGAAAATTTCAAATTCAAATTGTAAAAAGCGTATTCCGAATTTGTTTGAAATTTGAAGTAAATATAGACCACATAAGGGTCTCAATGAAGTTTATTAATGAAATTTATCCGTCATTTTTAATAAAGTGATAGACATCTTAAGTTAAGCGGGGCCACTTGAAATCACTCTACCACTTGAAAATTTAAAATCACAATAACTTCTGAAATAATACTCCAAATCGAACCAAATTTGGATAGTGTCTTAACTTATCTTATAAATAACTCAAATGAATTTGTTAACCAAGTTGCTCCGACTTTTTGTTTTCAAGTGGCAGCCACTAGAAAATTTCAAACCGACATTGTAAAAAGCATATTTAAAGCAAGATTTGCTTGAATTTTGTTGTAAATACAGGCTACATAATGGTCTCAATGAAGTGTATTAATGAAGTTTATGCGCCATTTTTAATAAAGTGGCAGATATTTTAAGTTAAGTGGGACCACTTGAAATCAGGCTACCACTTGAAAATTTAAAATCACTATAACTTCCGAAATAATACTCCAAATCGATCCAAATTTAGACAGTGTCTTAACTTATCTTATAAATATCTTAGATGAGTTTATTAACCAAGTTGCTCCGCCATTTTGATTTCAAGTGGAGACCACTTGAAAATTTCAAATTCAAATTGTAAAAAGCGTATTCCGAATTTGTTTGAAATTTGAAGTAAATATAGACCACATAAGGGTCTCAATGAAGTTTATTAATGAAATTTATCCGTCATTTTTAATAAAGTGGTAGACATCTTAAGTTAAGCGGGGCCACTTGAAATCATTCTACCACTTGAAAATTTAAAATCACAAAAACTTCTGAAATAATACTCCAAATTGAACCAAATTTGGATAGTTTCTTAACTTATCTTATAAATAACTCAGATCAATTTGTTAACCAAGTTGTTCCGCCATTTTTTTTTCAAGTGGAGACCACTTGAAAATTTCAAATTCAAATTCTAAAAAGCATATTCCGATTTTTTTTTTTTTTTTTTTTTTGATGCATACATAGATTATACAAGTGTCTCAAATAACTTTATTAATGAACTTTATTCGCCATTTTTAATAAAGTGGCGGATATCTTAAGTTAAGCGAGACCACTTGAAATCAGGCCACCACTTGAAAATTTAAAACCATTAAAATTTCCGAAATAATACTCCAAATGGAACCAAATTTGAACAGTGTCTTAACTTATCTTATAAATATCTTAGATGAGTTTTTAACCAAGTTGCTCCGTCATTTTGTTTTCAAGTGGAGACCACTTGAAAATTTCAAATTTAAATTGTAAAAAGAGTATTCCGAAATTGTTTGAATTTTGATGTAAATACAGACCACGTAAGGATCTTAATGAAGTTTATTAGTAAACTATATCCGCCATTTTTAATAAAGTGGCAGATATCTTAAGTTAAGCGGGCCACTTGAAATCAGGCTCCCACTTGAAAATTTAAAATCACGATAACTTCTGAAATAATACTCCAAATCGAACCAAATTTGGACAGTGATATTATCATATAATTATCTTGAATGTTTTCACTGGGCAACTTGTCCCGACATCTTGTTTCTAAGTTCCAGCTACTTGAAATCACACTTTAGAAATACTTAATCAATTCAAATCAAAGTTGAAAATTGGACTAATCATTCAAACAACAAAAATCTAGAAAATTCACGTAACTCGTGAACCAATCACGTTATTGCGCCCATCTTAGGTATATCGATAATAAGTATTTTTTCGCTAAAAGTCGCCAAAAATGTCGCCTTAGGGAAAAAGTCGCTAAATTTGGCGCCAAATTCATTTCCTGCGTTACTGGATCTTTTTAATGCGTTTTTAAGGAAAAATTAGGCTATTTTAATGCTAAAACAAACTAGAAATGCAGAAAACTAACATTTTATCAACTTACTAAGCCTCTTTGAAAAAAAAAAAAAATTTCAAATTTGCAACGATATCTTAGATGAGCAACTTTCTCTGCC
This sequence comes from Salticus scenicus, assembly GCA_963930645.1. Classification (NCBI taxonomy): domain Eukaryota; kingdom Metazoa; phylum Arthropoda; class Arachnida; order Araneae; family Salticidae; genus Salticus; species Salticus scenicus. Next base: position 360,568,698 of record OZ005648.1, on the reverse strand, counting down.
ATTTTGATCGAAGTGGCAGCCACTTAATTTTTCAACACAAGATTTTGAATTAATTCGAATTTTTGAGATTTTGAATTAATTCGAAGTATATGTGTACAGTAGACTTATCTCACAAATACATTTCATATATCTGTCAACTTAACCCACCATTATTGTTTCCAAGCGCCGGCCACTTGAAAATTTTAAATTCACATAAAAATGTACTTATGAACCGATTTGCTTAAAACTGCATATGTGCATAGCCTACATCAAGATTTCTACCAAGTGCATTAATAATTTGCAGCCGCCATTTTGAAACAAAATGATACTTGATAAGGAAAAAGAAATCAACCTACCCTTCCGAAAAAGCCGGAAGGTCTTGTTTAAATTATATATCTGTATTATCGGGTAATTTTTGGTATCACTACTTCTAAAATGTCTCTTTCATAGATCATTTACTCTAATAAAACCTAGAAATATTTCGAATTAAATAGGAAAATGCACTACCAGTTTCATAAGAAAAAGTAGTAGTAATAGGATTATTAATAATATGATTACTCATATTACTTATTTTTCGAACAGAGATAATGAAAAGTCTATTTCCATGTTCTCACTCAGCCAACAAGTAAACACATTTCAAAGGTAACCGGCAGACATGCGCTGCTCTAAGAAGATTAAAATCGAAGTCTTCCATTTGACAAATAAATAGCTTATTAAATATTAATTTCAAAAGATTCTTTTATAAGCTGATGAATAGTTTATTTATACACAAATGCAATAAACATGCTAAAAAGATTTGTTATTTAAATGTCACGTATAATTTTACTCAGAATTTAATTTATTCCTATTGTGCTAATGTAAAAAGAAAATCTAACGCTGAAAATTAAAGTAATTTGATGCTTACAGAAAAAATTATTAACATTATAGTAAATTAAGAGTTCTGCTTCAGATAGAGTAACCAAACGTCCCATATCCGAGAGTCAGTTTTAAATTAAATTTTTGTTCCTCGGGTAGAAATGGGGTAAATATAATTTTCGAAAAAAACAAACTGCTGCTTTAATAGTAAAAAAGTACGCATTTTGAGAAAAATAAATTCTATTTATAAATTTTGTTTTTCATAACAGACGAAGTTAATGTTAGAGAATTTGCTATTTTGCTTTCCAATAATCCCATTAAAATACAAAATTTTATTATTATTACTGCTATTATTCTAGCTTCGAACCGAAGTGCATTTAAACATTTTAATTTTAGGTCGAGTACAGTTGAGTTATGTCATTTTAGGTCAAAGGGGAAGGAGCAGAAGCGAACAAACTTTAGTGGGGTATAGTCTATTACTAGCTGGCTTTGCCCGCTTCGATGGTCACTAAATTTAAAGGAAACTCTTTTCTATATAGCTTTATAAAAATAAAATAAAAAAAAATTACTGAAATTGTTCAAAAGCTCGCTTCAGGTCCCTACTGCCTTCGGCAGAGTTTGGTCATCTACTGCAACTCGGGCGCTTGTCCCTATTACTTGCGACAATGGTTTCCAATGAGCTTCCATTTAGGTGCTTATTATATAACAGTTTCGAAATAGATAGTATCGAATAAATTGGAGTTTCCCTTTTATATTTGAATCCCAGTTACATGTGAACAACACTATACGTGGTGCCCATAATATTTGCTTTTACGTTATTTCCTATGTTTATTTTCTTTATCCAATCAACCATAAAATGACAGCAATTTCACGCCAAATATTACAATATGCTGTGACCGGCTACGTCTGTCGCATGAGGCAATTTTTTGTGTTTATATATAATTCATGGTTTGTAAACCTGATAGTACAGCCCTAATATAGTTCTCTTTGGCGACTTTTGAACTTTTGTCACCATTTTAGACTTTTAATCCATTGTAACAATAAGACTTAATCCCTTGTAACAATATGCTATGAGCGCTATTTCTGCCGTATTTTAGACAAAAAATCTTTTTATTTTTATTTCCCATTAAACATATTTTTATTTTTATTTATTTATTTAAATATTAATTTGAATTATTCAAATATTTCTGTTCGACAGCGTGCAAGTGCAGTAACACACAGAGGCTCATTTGTTTGTATGATAAATTAGCATAGTGATTATCATATAAAAAAATAAATAAATAGGTAAACATTATCGTGCTACACAACTTTATCATGTCGCTCCATTGGTGGTTTTTGAATTTTTGTCGCCATATTAGTGATTTTTTTTTTTTTTACTTTCCGAACACTATAGTGAGGAAAGTATTGTAATCATGTCAAAAATCCGAATTCGAGATTTTGATGTTTCTATACGTTTTGAGGTCCCCTGAGTCCGTTTTGACTATTTTTACGATGATGTATGTATGTGTGTGTATATGTGTGTATGTGTGTATGTGTGTATGTGTGTATGTCTGTGAGTGAACACGCTAGCGTCTAAACGCTTTGTTCGATTAACCTGAAAGTTAGTACGCATATTGTAAGTCACCATAGTACGAACCCTATAGATTTTGGTGAATCTAGCACTTATAGTTTTTTTACAGGGACACAAAGAAGAATTCTTTATCATTATGGCCTATGGGAGCAAAATCTTAAAAGTGCGATAGCATCTAAACGCCTTATTCAATTGAGCAAAAATTTTATACACATATTATAGATCACAAATACTCAATCTGTATAGATTTTGGAGAATCTAGCACTTATAGTTTTTTTACAGGGACACAAAGAAAAATTCTTTATCATTATGCCTATGGGGCCAAATTTTTAAAAATGTGATAGCGTCTAAACGCCTTATTAATCTTAGCAAAAAATGTGTACTCATGTTATAGATCACAGTTGAACTAACTGTATAGATTTTGGTGAATCTAGCACTTACAGTTTTTTACAGGGACACAAAGAAAAATTCTTTATCATTATGGCCTATGGGACTAAATTTTAAAAAGTACGATAGCATCTAAACGCCTTATTGAATTCAGCTGAAATTTTATATGAGTATTATAAATCACTGTTGCACTAACTATAAGCATTTTGGTGAATCTAGCATTTATAGGTTTTTACAGGGACACAACGAAAATTTCTTTATCATTATGATCTATGGGCTCAAAGTTCAGTAGCGTTAAATAAAACAACGTGTAATAGATGGAGAAAAATACTCAAACACTCTATTATGGTTTTCTCTCTTTTGTTTGTTTAACAACTACTCTTTCTTTACTTTATCTACAAAACTCTTAATTACTCAATGTTCGGAAAGTCGAGTGGAGTCACTCCAGATTTTTTTTTTTTTTTTTTTTTGTATGATAAGGGAAAGACTGTTTTGCTAATAATTTTATCAGACTCTGTTTTGTTTATACATAAGAATCCTTCATATTCTGCTTATATTTTTAATGGTTTTTAGGTTTAAAATAGTGCTTGTTGAAATAAATTTCCATGTTTAAAACTGCATTTTTTCTGTAAATTTTGTGTAAAAATAAATCATTTATTTTTTTATATATTTGATGCGCTACTTAGATTAAAATGGCTGTTGCTATATTAAACTTTTTGTCGAAAAACGTTCGGTGTACTTCAACACCAAAATTTGAAAAATCGCCCAGCAGGTTAAACTGATAAAATAAAAATATGGTTCATAGAGTTTAAATAATCTATTTAAAAAAAACTTTTAAAACCCAAATTCTTAATGTATCGCATCACATACATAGATATAATAATATATATATAGATTGATCATAGGGGAGAAAAAAGGGACCAGGAAAAGACGGCGATTTTACCAAAATATGGCAGTCTTTCCCCGAGTGAATACACACGGGAGTACACATGAATATTTTAGCAAATAAAATTCATGAATAATTTATTTACTAAATGTGAATGAAAAACTCCAGATATAGTTTCAAATTCCTTTTTCTTTTTTCTTTTTTTTTTCAATACCACTTAATGGCTGATTCTAAAGCTTTTTTTTCCGGCATCAAAAATCTTTGCACGATAATATGGGGATGATAGATCTATATTGTATTATTATATCTATGATCACATAAATCTTTTCGAAGTTAGAATAAAACTTTATTTGAAAAAAAAAAAAAAAAAAAAAAAAAAAAAAAAAGATGTAACTTTTTTGTTTATTAACCAAAGAAATTTATGAAATTTGAAATGCAAGTTTGTCTTGTGGGGTACAGGCTGTATATTATATTTTTGTGTTCGTGAAAGAAAATTTAGAAGAATTTGAAAACTGCAATTTTTAATCCCACTTCAAAAACATGTGATTTAATGTGAAGCAGATTTTTTATTTTATTTTTTCTCCTAGCGGTTTCCATACAATCTTCTGCTGTTGCCACCTAAAATTCATACTTTAGTTAATTTTAAAAAATCTAATTGTCCGATTGATAAGCTGTTTAATGCATCGGATTCACAAAATTTTTCCCTTTCATTTGGTATCTTATTTGTAACGATACGACTGATATTTATAATATATTTTCTAATCTTTCTGATTTATTTTCCTCATTTTAAATAAATGTACGTTCTTTTTTAATTATTATTATTCTGTCGAAAAAAAAATGGCAACAATTAAATTATGGATAAAATTTAAATGGCTTATTTACCAGAAATTAGAAGGTTATTATTTTCACATTTTAATTAATTAAGAAAAAACTAATCAAAAATTCGAAAATCTGACTTCGATGTGCACAATGACCCTTTAAGGGGCACCTTTGTGTTAAATCTCGTGACTGTCCGAGCTACCGTTTTCGAGAACAGTGAAATATCTATACAAATATTGCTCACTTAATCCGCGTTTGTAATGATCGATAGATGGCGCTTTTCAGCTTTTGTTGTTAGTAAATATAATAGCCACGTGTATTTATTATTGTTCTTTTTGTTATTCTACTTAATATTTGTACTATAATTTCTCCACCATTACATCATGGAAAATTGATTGCTTTTGGAAAAAATATTTCAGTTTATTCAAAGTTCGATCGGAAGTAGATTTTTAACTGAAGTTGAACAAATATTAGTTTCAAATCATTTGATTAATTCTTTACTTCCATTAGCCGAAGCAACTGAAATTTTAAATTTGTCATTTGGAAATAAATGGAAGCTTATTTCTGGATTTCTTGATCCTTTGGAGTTACACTGTAGCACACAACAGTAAGTGTTATCTTTTTTACCGGATTTATTCATTTTAATTCAATATATGTGAAATATATATTCAATAAAATTCAGTAAAATATATTCAATATTCAAATATATGTGAAACTAAACATCGGCAAGCAATGGCGGCTTGATGGAAGCCAAATTAAAGCATGTTAATTGTAATTTCACCTTAGCCCACCAGAGGGCGAGCATTTCATTACAATCGCGGATAGAATAAGATTATTATTACAAGCTGTTGTGCGCGTTCTTCGCACGGGAATGTAATTATTATTCACAGTATATTATCTATATAAATAAAGAGAAGTGTCCGTGTGTGTGTGTGTGTCTGTCTTCGCTCTGGTGCTCACATTATTGTTCGCAGAGCTTCCAAATTTGGTATATAAGATACCTTGGACCCTGCAGGTGTGCACATTTTTTCGAATTTCGATCTTGAATTTTTTTAATTAATGTTTTTTCGATCTTAAATATTGGCTTTAATGCTTCATTTTTCATAAATTTAATTCGTTGATTGTTATCGTCTGCGTATCTTAGCAACGGTTATTTCTCTACTTATTTTTTATTTAATACATTCATTTGAAGGAGAAATACTTTTTTTTTTTTTTTTTTTTTTTTTTATTATTATTATTATTATTATTTATTGAAAATCAAATGGTAATGCAATATAAATAAATTGTTATGTTTATGTATAATTTTTATAGTATAAAAACTTTTTATTTTTAATTATAATTTTTAAATTTTTTTTATTTATTTATTTATAATACTTATTGGGGGAAAAATGGTAGTTTATAGTGGAAAAGGATTAAACTGATTAAAAATTATTTGTTTTTCATGTATTTAATTCCTTTTAAAAGAAAATCTACTTTTTATTTTATTTTGTTATACTGGTCGGAATCAAATCGTAATACAGTGTAAATAATGGGGGCTATAAAACACATGGTTCAAAAACAAAAACATATAATAGATGCTGAGATATAGTCATCTTTAAAATCGTAGTTCTTAAATAATAGAACATCCACATGTCATCGATAAATACCCAGATTAAAGTGCCCGGGAAAGACCTTTTTGCAGACAGTGGGAACCTAGACCCCCCCCCCCCCCCCGATGCAGTACAGAGAGAGCTGCCGTAGAAAAAAGAGCTGCCGTAGGCAGCGGGTGCTCGAAGCAAGGTCTAGAGCAATTTCAGTGTTTATTTATTTTTTTTTATTTATAAATTATTATTATTATTATTTTTATTTATAATGTGCTGTAAAAAATAAATACTGATCCAATTCTTTTGAAAATTCATTTAAATATAGTGACCAGCGAAGCGGGCGTAGCCTGCTAGTAACAAATATTTATCTTAGTTGAAGCTTACTATAATATGCTGATAAAGATAGAGAATAGGTTTTAATAAGTACAATTTGTCAATTTTCTCTCATATATATATATATGCATAATTATTTGTGCACTTCTCAACGCTCAGAAAAGATAATTTCTATTGACATTTATGTTCCGAAAAACGGGTACAATAGGTAGTAAAAGAAAAGTCGTAAAGAGGGTTCTGCACTGAAGCACCTTTTCTTCCTCTTTCTGCACCTTTTCTTCAATATTCAACTGCATTTTCGTCAAATGGCGATATTTGAATCCGATATTGATAACAGAGGATTACTTAATATATAAGCGTTATAAAAGAGAGAAAATAATTATATTTTGGAATAGTTTTAGTAGCCAACTTGGCGAAATTTGAAATTTGGCACAAATTAGCTCGGCCGTTTTTTGTCAAGGTCCTTTCTAACGTAACGGCGATAGCCGTTTTAATTCATCGCCAAAATGGAACAAAAATTTAAGTTTCAGCAAGAGGTTACTGTTTTAAAGTTACTGTACTAAAGCAAGAGGGTACTGTACTAAGCCTAATTCGTTTGAAGAATACAGTTCTTTCTGATAAATTAATATTACTTTACTCATAAATCACTTTAAAATTAGCAATATATATATATATATATATATATATATATTTAATGTGAAAAGTTAATGTTTAATAACATATTAACCTTTATCCATAGACCTATTATTACACTGGACGAAACATTGTTTTATTAGGGGAATGTAAGGAAGAGTGTCAAAGCTGAGTCAGATGTTTGGAATGTTTTATTTATTTATTTTTATTTATTATTTTTTTTTCCCCATTTAATACAATAATCTAGGCATAAGTATAATTCCCATTAATTATCATTTATTATTATAAAATAAATATTATATTTTTAGCACAAAAGGACTACATATTTCAATCTGCGAATTTGCGTTGTCGCCATTTGTAGTATTTCACCTTTAATTTTATAGTCCTTTTTATGTCGGGAAAAAAAAGGGGGGGGGGGAAGAAAAGTAATGAAATGAACATGCAAGCATATTATTACTAAAAATAACGTTTCTAAAATAAGGATGGCAATTTCTAATAAATAAAAATAAATTGAAAAAGCTAGAATAGGCTCAAATGTAATAAAAGAAATAGAAATTTCTGAAAGCAAACAAACATTGTGACATAAATTTGACTATTGAAAATTTATTAAAATTATAAGAATTATATATCGAGATAGTTCATTATTTATGAGATAAAAACAAATAAATAAAGAAGTAAATATCCTTCTTTTTATGTCAAAAAAAAAAAAAAAAAAAGAATGCGCAAACTTTTTTTTTTTTTTAATGTATAAAATAAAACTGATAAAAATCGTTCTAAAGAAATGGTACAGCTTCAGTATTTCAAGAAATAAATATAGCGTTTATAAGTACTTTACAAAAATACTTAAAAAGCATGAAATAAAATTAAAAAAAAAAAAAAAAAAAAAATCTTACTTGTGAATCACTATTACTTGCAATAAAGTATGTTTTATATACAAAACAATCGAATTTTTAAAATGAAATATCATTTTTAAAAAGAACTTTCAGAGAAGAGGAAAGATATCGCCTGTGTTTACATCAAAAAACGAATAACAACGAATAAAAAGTCGACTTTTTGTCAAATATTGTCATTTTAAGGTTTTGAAATATCTATGTATAACTTTTAATTGGTTACAGTAGTGTTTTTTGCTCATATATCTGTTAATCTAATTAAAGTTTTGAAAAGTTCATTGGGTATAATTTTAAGTTTGGTACAGAGTTAAACCTGAGTAAAGTGTCAGTGTATTCTGTGCAGCCTTTTCCCGGTGATACTCAGTCGAATAAAAAATGTTCTGTATACCTCCATTCCTCCCATGAACACAGAGCGAATATTCTTTAATCATTTTGGGGTTCCCTAATGTCTAAAACGTAAAGATAATGAGACTTTTTTTCCCATGTAATGCATTTTACTAACAAAAGCCTTGTGGCGATACGCAGACGTTTTTTATTCATACCTCTAAATCTAATCAAAATTTTTAAATTTTTGATATATATAATTTTAATTTGGGTAAAGACTTAAATTCCTGCCAAGTGTTGTTGAATTCTGTCGAGCCGTTCTCGCGTGATACCCGGACAAAAATAGTGTTCAGACACAACGACATACATACACACACACAGAAATTTTTCTGAAATAATTTTCTGCATTCATGGTGTGTGAAACGTGAAGATATCGCAAAATTTTATTATTCTGACAAATTTACAAACAAAAGTCTGGTTTTGTTAATATGGAATATTTGGTCGTTTCAGTATGAGGTTGGAAATCACTAATACACCACAGGACGTTTTCTAAATATGTTTGCTCTATGAGTTTAAAAAAATGAGTTTTTAGACAACGTTATTAGAAAAAATGACATTATCATTTGGAATAAGCCACAAGAAATAATAATAAAAGGATGCCTTTATTCTTCGTTAATGTAATAATCTGATGCAGCACTTACACTATACTTTTGTTTACCTCGCGTTCTGTAAAAGTGGATTATTACTATTTAAGCTGTAAGATAGCTTGTGTATATTTCGTCTAGAAATTATCTGCAAATAAAATTTTAACTTCAACCACGCCATCATTTGTAAGAGGTAAACTATTTTTGTGCGAATAACACTGTGCTGAAAAAAAAAAAAAAGAGCTTAGATACCATTTTTACTGTCCTTCTTGCTACAAATGTTTATGTTTTAGAATTTTTCACCTGTGCGCACTGAAAAAAAAAAAAAAAAAAAAAAAAAGGTAGATTTACAGCATAATATGCTGGAAATATGGGTGCATGGAGGGGGGGAAGTAAAAAAGAAGTAATTTACAGTAGAAACAGCCATAAAAGAGTCTTTTTCAACACATGTTTCCGTTATAAATTGCCTTATTTAACAGCAGAATGCGCTGGCAATATGGGTGCCAGCACATTTTGCTGTAAAAGCTTCCGTTTTTTCTGCAGTGATACCTCCTCAGAAAATAATTTAACAGTTAAAATAATCCTTCCATCCCTCCAAATTAAATTAATAACTTCATAAAATTATCGAACAAGGATAAAATTAAGAAAGCGTCCAGAATTATGAGAGCGTCTCCGTTCGTGGGTAATGGTGAAAAATGGGTGTCATATTCAGAATCAGGAGGTCATTTTACATAAGAATTTGCAGAAACGGTGTTGGGGTCGATTTCCATGCAGAGTAGTGTAATTACTCATAGTGTCATATCTCAAAACATAGTAATACTGATAAAAAGGGAAAAAAGAAAATCACAATTATTAAATTTAAATAAATAAATAAATACAACTTATAAAATTATGCAGACTTTTCTACTACAATAAAATATATTTCGATAGATTACACATTTTTTATTTTATTTTATTTTATTTTTTCAGTATTGAATCTGAATAACTTAAAATGAAATATGCAGATAAATTAATGAACGAATAAAGTTTGAATAAAATATTTTTTTACTCACTAAAATAGCTTTATTATTATTATTATTTATTTATTTATTTATTTATTTATTTTCTTTCAATCGGAAGAAAGAAAAATAATTTTAAAAAATGCCACTAAAACTTAAGTTTTTTCTAAATCACTTTATAGCAAAAGAAATTCAAACTTTCAATCAAAAGTTGTAAAAATTAGTGTTTGGAGTGCTCAAAAGAATACAAAGACCTTGCTTAATTAAAAGGAAATCTCTTTACTCCTAGATGAAGGGAAAATGTAGAATTGAAAAAGGAAAAGGAAAAAAAAAAAAAAAAAAATCAAATTCCGAAAAGCATATTAATTTCCATTCGATGATTCGTCAGTCAAAGACTTATGAGGCTTCAAATGCCAGTGGAGTTATAAAGTTGATTAATCACTAAAGAGAAGTTTTGACGTTAAGGTGAACCTTTTCTGTTCAATATACGTGATATATTAAGCACTAAAATTCAATTTGGGGTTAGTTCGGCTCAACAATTCAAAATTAAGTTTGAACTGACAAAAATGTGGGTGGTCGGAATTAATGCGGTGGGAAAAAACATGAAATATATCATAAAATAATATTTATGCCAGTGAAAATACGTTTGGATATGCATTTGAATGTGGTATATTTTTATTAAATAAATATATAGTTAAATGTCAATTAAATAATTTTCTCTTCCTTGCAATTTTGTCATAAATTGGTAAAGATCCAGAAAATTTGTTGTAATTGCAATAGAAAAAAGATTTATTACAAAATTCTCGATGCATAATAAGAGTTTTAAAAGACTATCAAGACTGTCCTGTAACATTACAGTGATGGAAGAAGTTCATGAATGACAACAAAATATTAAACTCTTAAACTCAGAGTGGGGGAATGGAAGAAGTATTTTATGTGACAATTGGGAAACAACTTTTCTAGGGTAATTCGACCCCGCTGAAAACAAATCTGCCTGTTTCCAAAGCGAAATTTGGACCAGAAATCCAATGTCCAAGATGGCGACCAAAACTCTGTTTTTTATAGGTTTTGAAATCTGAGGAATCCGAAAATAAGAAAATTGATATGATGTACATCTTTAGAGTGTCTGTTAGTTTGTTAGTGTGTAGTCTGTTAGTCTGTGTACGCGATATCTCAAGAGCAAATGATAGCAGAGCGGTCAGACAAGTTTTAAAATATTACTTATGACACCGGAAAGAACTCTTTTGATTTGCAACATTCTAATTTAAAAGCTTCGTAAATTATTCGACATTTACGATTTTCATAACATGGGAGAATGAGACAAATTTTCGCTTAAAACGTGTATTAAAAGTAATATTTTTACTGTAAAGATGTCAAATCAGCTTTAAAATACCAGTTATGACGCTGGAATGAACATAATTAACTATGAAAGTTCATAAAAATTTCGTAAGTTATTTGAAAATTAAGAATTCCATAAAATGGCAGAATAGGGCAAATTTTCGCATAAACGTCTATTTCGAGTAAAATTTTCATTCTAAAGATGTCAGACAACTTTTAAAATATCATTTAGGATGGTGTTATGAATATCTTTGACAATGAATTTTATAATTTAAAAATTTCGTCAGTTACTGGAAATTTAGGATTTTCTTAACAGGGCAGAATAGGACAAAATTTCACATAAAAGCCTATTTTAAAAGATATTTTCATCATAAAATTGTCAGACCACTTTTAAAATATCATTTATGATTCTATCTTGATCATCGCTGATTGAAAATATTCTAATTTGAAAATTTTATAAGTTATTCCAAATTTAAGATGTCAATATAGCAGACTAGAACAGAATATTTCATATAATCTATCATTTTGGAAATCGTTGCATGGAAAATATTATGAAATTGTATGAAAATTAAACAACTCAACTGATCCTAATAAAGCAAATTAACGATTAGGGTAAGGTAAATTTAAATGTAAATGTAAATGCAATGTATCGAACTTAACGGTGAGTAGCCCTTATTCGTCTGATATGATAATTTGCCCTTCGAACATTTTTTCTTCTAGCAGGTTATACATACATATACATACATTCTGGTTGGACGTTCGAATCTTATGTACGAAGGAGCACACCGTTGACGCCATATCCTGCAAAAAACGGCAGTATATTACAAAAATGACTAAAAATACTAAAAGTGACTACCTTCAGTAACACAAATTTATTACCAAATTGTTTTTCGTAATGTGTAAAACGTTATTTAAAAACATGTAACACATATACTACAGTAGTTTACATAATATACATTCAACAATAAAAAACCATATATCTGACGGATTTTATATTACAAATACAAGAAGACTAACGGAGCGCACATAAACACAACGGCGGTCATCTTGGGCACCATGTCGGAACCCATGCCCTCCAAGCTTAAGGTAAGTACATTTTGAGCATTGCAATGTGTTTGGCATCTGAGAGAACCCCTAAGTAGACGTCAAAATCATTATTTTAAGCCAACGGATAAGGGAGATACAGGGCAACATAATTTCGGTCGACATCTTGAATATCGGACTTCCGGTCCAAATTTCGCTTTAGCAACAGGCCGATTCATATTCAGCCGGGTCGAAACACCCTAAAAACGTTGTTTTTTCAAATGTTACATGAAAAGCTTCTTGCACTTTATAGAGATGGATTTTCTACATTTAGGTCTAGTCTATTAGTTCATGTGATCATGTTTCTTCAGTCATACGATAACTAAAACGGGTTCGAACACTGGGTCACTTCACAAAGCAGTGTCGTCTTAGTTCCTGAACCATTAGTTTCAGGAAGATCAGCTGCTGGGCAAATCGGATGGTGACGAACAGGAATGAAGAAGAACACTCTGTTTTATAAATCCTAAATGTGGAACACACATGTGACTGCTATGAAGTAATAGCATGTATGTGAGTAGATGCAACTTATTTAGGATTTACTTTCCAATTTCATCGTTAGGCATTTCCAATCAGATTGCACGCTTTTAAAAAATTATGGGTTGATCTATTTAAAACAATCAAGATTCTAACACTGTAACTTGTCTTCAATTTGTTCAGATTAGCAAAATCGTCTTTGGGGTAAACCCAGCTTCCATCATTTTACAATCCTATTTCTGTTGTTAGTAATTTTACATTGCATTTCTGTCAAAAACTAAGCGTTTTCCCCGCAAATTGCTTTATGACCCTTAAATAAGCTCACGGAACGATGTATATAAAACTATCAGCAGTTTCAACATTATAATTTATCTTCAGCCCGTTTCTATTTAAAAATTTGTTATTGCATATGTTCTCATTCAATTTTGGACTCAATTTTAACATCCAAGTCAGTAGCCAGAAATATACTTCGGAGGAAGATTCAATATTTTGTGCATAATCTTGAGTGTTAAAATAAAGTTTAATTCAAAAAAAGTTCTAATATAAAGAAATCTAAGAATTTCAAAGGAGTTGCACTCACCTCCCGCACACACACACACACACACACACACACACACACACACACACACACACACACACACACACTAAGCTATGGCCTTGTTCCCATCATTCTACAATACTCAAATGAAGTGTGTATTACTTAATTTAATGTCTAATTTCATGTATCACTAGGTGGACTTTCTTTCTTAACACGTCATTTCCTACTGGAATCTTGGTAGTCGTCTTTCGCCGAACCAGTGGCCGAGCGCTTCTGTGCTCAAATATGGGAGATGCGAAGTACCGGCTTCGATCACAGGTGGTGTTCATAGACCTAACCGTTGGGTGTTTTCCGTGGTTTTCTCCGAAACTCGCTTACATACGGGTTAGGACCCCTTAAAAAGACACATACGGAGGACTTTCCACCTGTAGGCCTAGGACCCGAGTGTAGTCAACTTTCCTAAGTAGCAAAAAAAAAAAAAAGTTGCTGTAAAAATAACTTCAGTTGTTGCCAATTTATCGTGTAGGAATATATATATATATATATCCGCTTGTTGTTAACGTCTAATTATCATCAAAATCAAATTTGCATTTAAAAGATGAGGACAATCCGATTTTAGGCAGCTCAATTTTGAAGAACATTTCATGAAATCGGCAGTTTATTTCTATCCTAAAACTATTCATTTGTAAATCTTTCTAAACTTTGGAGCAGAATTTTATCTGTTTTCCCAGGATATATTACTTTTTAGCTTAGCTTCACATCAAAAACAAAATTTTTATTTTTATTTTAGGTGAAATCTAAAACAGTCGTTTAGTTTGAAAGAATATTCTTCAGAAAAAAAAAAAAAATAATAATTACTTAGCACGAAAAAAATAAATTAGAAACATATCTTTCTGTAAAGGAATCCAATAAAATAAAATGTTAATAAGATTTTCTTTTTCTCTAGGAGATTTTATTACAATTTCAATTAAATCTTTAAATATTGCTTTCACCACTACGGGTGTGTTCTTCTATAAAAGATATCTTTTAAGATATATCTAGAAACTAATTTAGCGTAAACTGAATACTTCCTGTAGCCTTTTTCAACATGAAGTACGCGCTTCCTGTTGTAAAAGAAGACACATTTTTAAATTAGCTGCAATGGAAAAAAGTGTATTTTATTAGAATCATACCGCTAAAAGCTGTTCCATTGCGACATTTTTAAGGCATATCTAACATTTTACAGTAAGATTTTGATCACGATGATGTATGTCAGTATCAACTACAAGTAGTTACTCACACCTCGCCATGTTCATTTAATTTGAAGTGAAGATATCACGTATGTCATGATATATTTTGTGTTCAAAATTTTGAATAATTTTGAGAAGTGGGTTTTTAATACAAGAGCTCTTTTTAATTATGCAATTATCTAAAGGTTTTTTAACATTGAAATATACACTACCTATCAATAAGTATTTGAACACTTCTGAATTTAGACATTTTGTCAAATATCTAGAAAAGTTCTTTTGGAATCATCTTGAAAGTTTGGTAGCTTAAAGAACACGTTATACCTCATGTATTTCAGCAAAAGTTGTGTCCTGAAAAAGAAAAAGGGACCAGTAAATAATTAAACAAAAATCAAAATGTTTTGGATCACCGTGTAAAAAGTAATATTTCGAAAGCGTCCAAATACTTATTGGTAGGTAGTATAGACAAATTTCTAGCACACTTATATAACAATTTTGTTTATGAATATTTTGATTTTCATTTTGTTGTTCAAAAGTTGAATTCTAGATTTTAAATGTCAAAATTAAAAGTAAAAATTTAAGTATTTGTTATGTTTCCAGATTTTATTTGCAGAATTACATTAAAATGTTTTACTGATTCACAGGTGCTTCTTAACAATATTTTCTGTAATGCATAAAATTTCACTTCTCCATTTAGAGTCATAAAATAAACTAAATTGTCTCTAAGAGTTTTCCTAATAAGAGTTTTCCCAATTCCAAATTTTTCCTATAAGGTTTGATATTAATTTACCTCCAGTGAAGGCACATTTACAAATGCACACCTCACTTAAGGGTCATAGTTTGCAAGAATCCTTGATTTTGTTTTCCCCTTCATTTCAACAAATATGAATGTCCATATGAAACCTTTCTTAATGAACCAGCTGATTCTTTTTATTTTCTGGAATTACAATGTTCCCATAAATATGCCTGCATAGTGAGGTAGTGTGTATATGCAAAGAACTTTTTATATTTCTAAATGCGCACATTTAAAGGTGAATTTTGTATCTCACTATTAGTTAGGTAAATAATTTAAATGTTTCTAAGAAGGTGTTGTTGATTTTAAATATCGAAATTCAAACTTAAATCTAGTTAAGATTAAAAACTAAGAGCTACAATTAGCATGAATTGAATTGAGCTTGAATTTTAAAAAATTGAATCATTTACAGACCAATAAATCTAGCTTAAAATTTTAAGTAGATTGAATAAAACCCTTTTGTAGTTAAAAATTTAATTTCTTGAAAACAGAATAGCGACGTGAATAATGCAATGTGTGGGAACAAAGCCATTGGCTAGGTATTAATGCATATGTAAAATTTCTTTACATTTGTAACATTAACGTAAAGGAATCTACCTTTGCCTTTAAGCTTGCCGAAAAGGGATTTTTTTTTTTTCCACTTGTTACATGCACTTTTTAATTCATTGTTAAAGTCCTCAAATTTTAAATTGTTTAAAAAAAGTTATAATAATTTTATATCATCTCGTCTATTACTATCTCAGATACAAATCATTATATACACACTGTTGCTGTAATTGCCCTTGATACAGATAGAGCAGATTTTTTGATTGATTGATTGATTGATGGGGTTTTACGCCGCACTAGTGCTGCGAAATCAGCAGTTGTTGACGGTCTGAGACTCACCCCTGGAGGTGGTCCGGAGACATGCCATCACAATTTTGATCCTACACGGAGAGGATGGCTTCCCCGCTTCGGTAACCCCTACAAGGATAATTTTGATGGAAACTTGGAAGACATCAGATTTTTTGAGAAATTTATTTTTTGAGAAATTTATTTTTTGAGAAATTTATTTTGAGAAATTTATTTTTTAAATTTATTGAGAGTTATTTTTCTACTTTCATCAACATTTTCAATATCTTTTGCTTTGTGTACGGCTTCACTTCTATATGTAATTATTTACTGATACCATAACTAATTCAATTTTTCCTGCTGGGACTTGATCTTTATAGTGTTGATTTATTACATATGTATAGATATATATATTTATTTACTTATAATAGAAATTATTTTAAGTTCTTTGATAATTCTACAAGCAATACTAGATTTTTTATGGTTTATTTATTTATGTATTTTTAATTAATGCAGAACAGTTTTCTGCAATTAACCCGTTAGTAGTCGCTATAAACAGCGCCACCTATTACAGATTGCGCACTTTTTATTTAACTCTCACCAATAATTTTAAGAAGTGATGTGATCGACGTTCCTTCGATTTTATTCGCGTTTTATGTATATCAAATGCCACTTCTAAAAATTTTTGGTGGGTATTGAATAAAAGAATCTGATAACACTCAAGGATGGGCGGCAAATCGAGTTCTTTGATAAGTTCTTTGATAATTCTACAAGTAATACTAGATTTTTTATGGTTTATTTATTTATGTATTTTTAATTAATGCAGAACAATTTTCTGTAATTAATTAATTTATTATGAATATAATATTATTATTGCACGAAATAAAAATTATTGCATTATTTCTTGATTAAAACATTAACGTATAATTTATTATATTCTTTTTATTAATCTCTATGCAGGTCATTTAAATTAAATTTGGTAAATAGATTAATTCAATAATTTTCGTTAAATGCTATTTTGATGAATTATATGCTTTGAAAAATTCATTTTGGGTTATACACATTTTAATTAACGGTATTTTTGATCTCTACATAGAATAAAGCAGAAGTTAGTAATAAAAAAGATAATAAATTATGCAAGCATAAAAAAAATAATTATGCGCTTCATCATAATCAGTGATGGATGCGTAAATTAAATGCGGAAAGAAGTTCTGCTGAACAATTAATGATTTGCAAAGTTTTATTTTAATTATTATTTCTGATATTACTTATCAGCTTCATTTTTAACATAAATAACGCTTTACATTAATGGCAACTTTTTAACAGTTAAACATAACTCAAAATGTTGTAAGATGAATTAAAAGCTTCTCTCGCAATAATTAATATTATACATTGTGAGAATTTGGGCACAATTTGAAATATTTGTTTATAAAATTAACAAAAAAAATATATATATATATGCATAAATAAGTAACAATATTAATGAAACAGTAGTTTTATTAAAATGGAATTTTCACTAACAAAAGATGTAATTTCGTTCAACTTTTTTTATTCTTGTAAATATTCACTTTAACGGCTTTATGAACAATTCCAGTAATTTTTCAATTGAAGATTTCGGTGCAAGAAGGGAACAGCTCCACTCTTTTCCGGTTTTGTGTTTTATATTTAAATATATGAAGAAAAGTGTTATCTTTCATTCTGTCAAAGAATGAGACATCCCTAGTCCATAAGATATTAAAGGAAAGGTTCTGTAATAGGCTACGTTTCCGGGGTAGAATGATATAGTTAACGGAGCTTTTTTGGAAATTCCTGAAAGTTTTTAAAATGTGAACCTGCACCGAGGTCTTCAATTGTTAAAATTGAATTTAAAAAAAAAAAAAAAAAAAGTGATAAAACTACAGTAAATCTAATACGTAATATTTCATGAAAGTTTTATTTGAAAAAAAAAAAATTAAATAAATAGAATAGAGGCATGAAATTTGTGCTGTAAGAGGAGTTAGAGTATGGACCACTTTTCTAATTTTTAGTTTTTATCTCAATAAAACATTAACTATACGTAATTCGATGGTTTCACATAAGACTAAATGTGTCTTTCTCACTACAAAAGATCTTTTTCAAAATGCTCTATTAATAACCTTTTCTATTTTAAATTTTATTTTACAGAATCTTGGAAGGTGAAACCCCAAACCTGGGATATTTCGGTTCAAAATATGAGACACATTGGACATTGTTATATAAAAATTTTATTTACAAATTTTGAGATAAATATTACCCAATATTGCATTAAATTCATTTCTTTTGTATTTACAATTAACATGGTTTCCATTGCCTCGCCTTTTTCTAAGGTTTTTTCCACCTCTGTTTACTAAATGTAATTTTTTACTTAAATATATAGATTTATTTTATAAAAGAAATTCTACATAAAATTAATGATTTGCAAATTCAAGGTCCATGGGAACCCTAATTAAGCACATAATTTTTTATTGTCATAGAGCCTTTTGAATTAATAATAAACATAACTAGTTGGTGTAGGTGGACTCTGCTCAGTGAATCATCATATTTATTTTTTCTGATAAATTTCTGCTATAGATTATACTATATTCATGATAATAAAGATGGCTGATCGTCTGGAATAGTTGGAGTCTGATGAGTCCCACTTATTAGATTACTTTGTTTATGTATTTCAGTTACCATCCAATTCTATGCTGCTTTTTCTTGTTTTTGCTGCTGATGATCGTCATAGGCCAAATTTATGCGAAATGTTGGCTTATTTTGTCGTGGTATGAAAATACACTCATTTCCATAAAAATTTGCGCACCAAGAAATAATTGTGGGGTCGTAAAGAAATTTGGCATGAAAGTACGTTTGGAATGGTGTCGCGGTCGATTGGATTGGACTGCAACAGAATGGAGCCAGGTCGTCTTCAGCGACGAAATAAGATTCAATTTGGGCAGTGATGACAATCATGTACGTATATGGATGTCCCGTGGTGAACGTCTCAATCCTGACTTTACTTTACAGAGTCACACCGCACCCACAGCTAGTGTGATGATATGACGTGCCATTGCATACGACTCACGGTCACCCCTAATATTGACCCACAGCACAATGTCAGCCCAGCGGTACATTCGGGACATCAGCC
This sequence comes from Salticus scenicus, assembly GCA_963930645.1. Classification (NCBI taxonomy): domain Eukaryota; kingdom Metazoa; phylum Arthropoda; class Arachnida; order Araneae; family Salticidae; genus Salticus; species Salticus scenicus. The sequence continues at coordinate 360,549,372 of OZ005648.1, read as the reverse complement.
GCATGTGTTGCCACTCATGGGACTCCCTGGATCTATATTTCTTCAAGACAATGCTCGGCCACACATAGCAAGGGTGTCACATGACTGCCTCCTCCACATTACCACCCTTCCATAGCCTGCTCGATTCCCAGATTGGTCACCGATAAAGCACATCTGAGATCACTTGGGCCGACAAGTTGGACAGCCTATGAGTTTGGACAATAAAGAGACGCGTTCACAGCAGTTGTGAAACGAGTTACCACAGGACATCTTACAAGACTTGTATGCCTCAATGCCCACCTGTTTTGCATCGTGCATTCACGCTAGAGGTGGCCCAACAGAGTACTAAAACCTCCATTTATTCATAATTTTTCCTCCAATAAATGATCATTTTGCTTCGATTTTGTAATTACATACTTATGTCAACGTTGTACTTACGTATGTAAAATTTCGCTTCATTCTGACAATTCTTTCATGGTACGGAATTTTTTATGGCAAGGAGTGTATTTAATTTTGAATAATTTAGGAAGCTTTAAGAGTAAAGTGTTGATATTCTGTAGAGTTCTTGCTAGTGTCACAAGAGATATGTTAAAACTGGCCCAATTTCCTTACGATGAATCATGAGACAATGTCTACACAGCTAACATACTAGCAAACTGATTAATCTACAGGCAAATACAACATTGGTTTTAGAATTTTCTGGCATCTCATGCATCAAAAAATGCGTAAATATTTCAAAAAATAAAAGTCGAAATTTTTCATGAATACCAAAGTCCCTCATACCTGTGTACCTTGTTCAGCCGTGTGTAATTTGATAAAAAACTATGCAAATTTATGAAATCTCAGTCACCAGGAAAGAAAAAAAAGGCATCCATGGTGTAAAAAAAAAAATGTCAGTATTGCTCATGGTGACAAAAACATTTATCGTCTGAAAAAAAAAAGACCTTCATCATAGATATTTTTATTGGAAAAATGAATTTAGGATTGTAAGTCTGCAGATAACTTTTTTTTCTACTTTATAAAATTAAATTTCTCACTGGCAATTTCTTGATATTTATCGAATTATCCGTACATATATATACATAAGTATAAGAATATTGTTATTGCGTTTAAAGTTAAGCCCGGAAACTTTTAAAATGAAGTTTAAGAGATATCAACGTAGATAAGTTTATACAAAGATTTAATTTTTAACTCAAAACATATTTAAACGGTTGGTTAAATAGAAATAACTTTAGTAAAGGACCCATTTAGTGTCGTTTAAAGTTTAGCGCCAACATTTTCGCCTTGTACTTAATTTCTGTTACCTCGATAGTCAATTTAACTGTAACGGTGCGTTAAAAATACAGATAAATTATAAAATACTGCAAATAATAATAATAATAATAATAATAATAATGAAATATTTACAATAATCATATAAATTATTTATTTTCAATGTGTCTGACTTGATCATACTGTAGAAAAAATGCACTTTAAAAAATTTCCTCTTTACTGCGCAAGAGCAATTTTAAAACTAACTCTACATTAGAAATATATACAGAGTATTACATAGTGTCCAAAATTAATTAAAACATGCAATAGTAAAAAGTATAATCATTAAAAAAAAAGGTATTAGTTTTTTTTTTTTTTTTTTTTTAACAAGCAATTATACCAAAAAACTTCCTCGCCAGGTAGTGTCAAAAATTTAAAAGTCGCCAAAGGGGTTATAAGATAAAGCTGAAGTATTAATTGGTATACATACTGCTAAATGCTTTCTACTCTTAAAAAAAAAAAATTACTGTCGTAGCTTTTAATTTTGTGTGTCTAGCAAATGCTTCCGCTCAAAATGAGGGCAAATTATTATCAAGTGGTCAAAAGTTAAAAAAAAAAAAAAAAAAGCTATAACACTGGGTGATCCAAAAGTCACAGTAAACATAAAAATATGTATTATTCAATAAGTATTGGCCGTAGCACTTTCTCATGAGGTTTTTCATAGGTAAGAAAACACTTATTAGCAAATTAGTTAAATTTTCTTCATCAGGTGGTGCTTTAATTCTAAAATTACTTTTTCACAGTGGTGCAATATATTCAACAACGCAACTAGTAGTATAAATGCTCAATGTAACAGCCCTCATTCATTAGAATGACCGTCAGACGTTGCGCATTGCAGAATTCTCCTAAAAAAGCTTCAGTATTCGCAATATGGCGTCATTTGATCGAGAAGATCTGTTTAAAATGTGAGAGGATACTGCGAATACAGCGCAATATCTTGGTGAAAAATGCAACTAATATTTTTTCTTTCATATGTAAAATAAAAAAAAATTCCAAAGTTTTTCTGTACATTTCAGTGAAAGCAGCATAGAGTTACAGTCAGTACTTTTTGAATAATATATTTTCTATTTGTATACTTTACTTTTGGATCTCCCGGTATTTTGTATTTCAATGTGATATCAAATATGAGGATTTCTATAATATTGTTCTACTGTTGTGTTGTTGTGCAGTATTAATATTCCTATTGAGTGAAAGGCAAAGCTGCGGATAGGCGGTACAGCTCCACAGGGATTAATGAGTGAAAAAAGTCTGAGAAAGGTGGTGAAGCCTATCTCGGGAGTTGGTGTGAAGAGCGAGCAGGGAGCGGAGCCCCCTAGTTTATGAAAATTATCTTCCATGATGAATACAGATGATTTTCAACCTACAGAAATATAGCTCTAAATATTTAAAGTAAGTCAGTTTTTATTCTCTACAAAAACAGTCTTTAAAAAAGGCGTTTATTTATTTATTTATTTTTTTTTTATATAATGAAAAAAAAACTTATTTTTATTTAAAAAACAATTTTATTTTAAATTATTACACACCGATGGCTCAACCATTCATTTTAAAGGTACCGACGAGTTCTTTTGAAAGATACTGATATTAAAAATTTTCCCCCATAGACAAAATTTTTCCCAGTTGACTATTACTATTACAAATAATTATTTTTAATTACATAATAATTCGTTAAAAATAATCCTAATTATGTACATTTATAAGAAATTTTGTCCTATAATGCCATCTTAAAAAAAAAAAAAAAAAAAAAAAAAAGATATTACAACGCTATTTATAGGACGATTTTTACCAAAGGTTGACAGGCACTATTTCAAGTCAAAGTGCAACTAAAAGTAAATTTGCAAGACATTCTGAACAGTAGTTCCTGAGATACAGTTGCCACAAAATTTTGTCACACACAGAGGGAGACAAACAAACGGACAGACATTTTCTGAAAATTGTCAAATCGCGTCTCAGACCTCTCAAAACCTGTAATTCCATCGAAAACACGAATTCAAAATTTTTACGAAATCAGTACTTTTTTCTATTGAATATAGAATAAAGAAAAATGTTCGAATAATAGTTTTTTCTGTTAACTTTCTTCTATATACATCCGAAATGAACACTGAATTCGTAAAAATTTTCAGCTTCCGATAAATTTATATGTTTTGAGATTCCTGAACTCGATTTTATCATTTTTTAAAAATTTCTATCTCTCTATGTACAGTCGGTAACAAAAGTGTCCGAATACTAGCAAAAATTTCTATGTAAAAAATGTACACTTCATACGGTTTTGTTAAGTTAATCCTTATCGAATCATGTTCTTACACTGACTAAGAACAGTATTCGACAAGGATTTATTTAACAAAACCGTATGATGTGTACTTTTTTTACATAGGAATTTTTGCTAGTGTTCGGACACTTTTGTTATCGACTGTATGTGAAATTTTGTGGGTGCTGTAGTCCACGAATAAATGCACGGAACTTTATGAAACTTTATTTGGTTGGAGCCTGATCTAAATTGGTGTTGATTTTGTCATATATCACCCGCTAAGGGATGTTGCAATGCTGCAGTCGTATTTATGGGAAAGTAATATCTGTCTTTATAGTTTATAATTGCACCAAACTTGATGTATAATATCAGTATGGCTATTATGAAAACAGATTTTTTTGCCCATTTACAGGTAAACTATAATATATAATTGATATAATCCTATAATGCATTAGTACATCAAATATGTTATTTGAGATGAATATTATGAAAATTATGTTGATACAATATGGGCGCATATCGGCTGACAGGTGATGCTGTTCAGCCTTGCTTTGTCCCTGAGATTCTGTATAGCTATATCTCAGATTCTGTGACATGAATCGCACCAAATATAATATGTGAGATGCTCATTGTGAAAACCATGCGGGTGAAAACCATTCCACATTTACAAGGACTATATTTCAGTTTCTATAGTTCTTAAGTGCACCAAACTTGATATAGAAAATAGTTGTTATACAAAATATGCTAACTAAATTTGGGTACACATCGGTCGGAATGTGAATGGGCCGGTTCAGACGCACTTTTGATGCTATGCTCAATAGTTATATCTCAGCTTCTATAGTAAAGAATCTCATTAAACTTTATGTATAAAATACTTATTCCAGAAATATTTCCTCAGTAAATTTTGGCACACATCACTCGGCAAACTACCAGCTAATGCTATGCGTCATTTTTCAAGATTTTTCATCCACCGTTTTGCATGATCGATAACTTATAAATGTAATAACAAAACTGTTATGAAATACGATATGATGAATATAAGACGCATATTATGCAAAAACATTTTATTTTTATTATAGTACGCAATATTGATTAACCGGTAGCTTAGTCAGCAATACCAACAGTGATCAACAGCATCAATCTGTTATATAGAATGTTACAGAAAAACATATGTGAAAGTTACAACCTACTTTTTATTATAATAATATGTAAGTATTTTTAATAATATGAAAAGCCATTTTCTTTTTTAGAATTTGATCATTTGACATTACTTCTGTCCTTGAATCAAAATTAAAAAATATTGACTAGACTAAAAATTTCTCAATTCTCTGTTTTTTTAATGCTATTTGACAAATTCACTATTTCACGACGATAGTTGTTTGATAAAAATACATATGATGTTGAAATTTTGACTAGATACAAGTTCCTATTATGTTTATCTAAATTATAAACAAAATAAATTAATGGACAATTTTTCTTAGCATTTCTCTATACAATATAACTATTTTTATTTTCTGTTTCCCAATTCGTGTTTATACGCACATTTTCTCTTTTCCTGGAGTTATCGAGAGCTGGAATGTATATAAAATATACCCCATTCAAAAGAAAACTGCATAAATTTTATCGGATTATTGCCAACAAAATATGACAAAAGATTAACTCCATAAAATGTGGCCCAACATAAACTAAACTAGCCTCGACTTCAAAACAGGAGGAAAAAACGAATAAATGCGATTTTCGCAAGTGAAGAGAACTAAAAATCTACCCCCCTCAATGCCCTATCTGGCGCCGAGAATATGCCCTATTTGTACTAGGGCGCAAGATATTTGCTACAGACAAGACGTCGCCCGCATTTCGATCCAGCCTTTACTTCTCCCGTTGCCAACAAAGGAGAACAAAATTCAAGGAATTGGGGGAGGAATGATTTTCCCAGAAAGGATGCAAGAGAGCGGATAAGTTTCGGACCAAGTGATATAAGAACATTGACCGAACGATTTTGTCTGTTAGATTGATGCTGACATTTCAATATTTTTCATTACTTCAGTTTCTGTCAAGTATTTTTTTTTAAATATATTAAATAGATTAGATGACATATTTTATTTTTTGAAAACAGAAATAACTGTCAGTTGACAGACGTATCAAATAATTTTTAAATGATATCGAATTATTTCATAATTTTAAACAATATATTAAGTATTAATAATAACGGAAAACGTTTTGAAGAATCGCTTAAATTAAATAAATAAATAATGAAACTAGTTAGACAGGCATACACACACATATGTATAAGGAAATAAAAATAATTATAAGGCATAAAAAATGTAGCATACGAGAGAAACATATTATCAATGCCATTTTCATCCAAAAAATTATTAAAATATAGCCATGAATGCTAAAATAAAGATGAAATAGACCACAACACTCACAATGAAACCCACTCACGTCCAAAATGAGGTCAGATTGTCTTACAACTTATCAGGAACAAGTGCAAAGCAAGCTTTATAAAATCCTCGACCTTGAATGTATATAAATATTATTGTTTTCTTCAATATATTATAAAGAACAGACTGAATAAATATTGAATACGTAAAAATACTTCCGTTTTATTTATTTTATTTTTTATTAATTTGAACGTTTTGAGAGGTTCAGAACACGATTTGGTCATTTTCAGCAAATATATATGTGTATATGTGGGAAAAATAGTGCAGCTCTAGCTCAAAAACTAATGCACAGAATTTCATAGAAAGTTATATGTATTTGCACCTGGGCATAAGTTAGTGCCTATTAATTTTTTATGAAAAATGCCCAAGAGATGGCGTTGCCCGCTTTTTATAATTTTTCATACAGCAATTTAAAACAAAATTTCGCATAAATGTACATATATATATATATATATATATATATATATATACATAGGAGCATCGATCCCCCTTGAGAGGAAGGACCTTTCTACAAAGGGGAAATTTTTGTTGTATAGGGCGAAATTTCGTATAAATGTGCATAATGAGAATTATTTTTAATGAACCATTGTAAAATTAGAAATAGTAATAGTCAACTATATATATATATATATATATATATATACATATGTGTGTGTGTGTGTGTGTGTGTGTGTGTGTGTGTGTGTGTGTGTGTGTAGAGCATCATTTTAGATTTTGGTAATTTAAAAGAAAGTTATCGATTTTTTTTTTTCATCATATATACGTATGTGTGTATGTATATATCATCATCATCGGTTTCAACCTTTATCCATCTACGGCAGAATGAAGGGCTCTCCTAGGTGATTCCAAACTGTCCTGTTTTCTGCAATTCTTCTCCATTCTGATCGTCCAAACTTCACAATTTCATCTCTCCAACGATACGGTAGTCTCTTCCCCGGTCTTTGGTTTGTTTCCTAATCCAAGTGTTTCACTTTCTGTCTCTTCGGGTGAATACTAACATGCATCTCTCCATGTTTCTATGGGTTGTCTGAAGTTTTTGTATAGCTTTACATGTTAATGTCCAAGTTTCTGAAGCATAAGTTAAAAATTACAAAATACACTGGTCAAAAACTTTTCTTTTAAAACAAATTGGGGCGTCGCGTTTGAATATAGCGCTATTTCTTCCGAATGCTCTCCATGCAAGTTTCACTCTGTTGTTAATTTCTTCCCTGATGTTCCCGTTCATGATAAGGATAAGTATAACTGCATACCTTTCTAATTCATCCGTATCAACAGTGATCTTCAGTGGAGAAATAAAGGAATTTAACATAACTTTAATCTTGCTGAGGTTCATTTTCAATCCAACAAGCTTGCTTTTTTTGTTTAATTCCTGAAAGCATTTCTTGGAAATCCTTAAATAAGGAGGCAAGCAGTACAATATCATTCCGAAATCTCAAATGATTGGTAAACACTCCATCAATTTTTAAGCCTTTCGGTTCCCAATTTAATTTTTTTTAAACTTCTTGAAGTAATGCATTAAAACGTTTGGGTGAAACTGTATCATCTTGCTTTACACCTTTTCTAATTTTGAATGCATTACTCATTTTGTGGAGTTTTAATTTGGCTATTGCTTCTTTATAAATGTTTCCAATAAGGTGAATATATCCATAATAAATTCATAATTTTTATTTAATGTATATACAGATATATATTAATATACATATATATATATATATTAATGCATTAAAAGCCGAGAAACAGAAGATTTTAGACCCCAAAATTTCATCAAATTAAATTATTTACCCGTGAAATGATATTTTGTTAATTATTGAAACAATTATTTTTACTTATTGATTATCGAAACAATTAATTTTACTTAGTGATTTTTTTTTTTAATTTTATTTAACATCCAACTTACCTTAATATGATTCCTAGGTTGTTAAATGCAATTTAAATAATGTTGCCTTTACGATAAATCGACATGAAATCAAATCAAAACGTATTATCATCATCATCATCAGTTTCAGTCTTTATCAAATCACTGCGGGATGAAGGCCTCTCCTAGGTGATGCCAAACTGCCCTGTTTTCTGCCACCCTTCTCCATTCTGCTCGTCCAAACATCACAATTTCATCTCTCAACGACACAGCGGTCTCTTGCTCGGTCTTTTCTTATCTCTTGGTAGCCAAAAAAAAAAAAACTTTGGTGGTCCACCTAGCATCATTTCTTCTCGCTTTCTGTCCAGCCCAGCTCCATTTTAACTCCTTGACTCTAGAAATAATCGTAACTCTGGTTTATTTCCTAATCCAAGTGTTTCGCTTTCTGTCTCTTCGGGTTAATCCTAACATGCATCTATCCATGCTTCACTGGGTTGTTCGTTTTTGTATAGCTTTACATGTTAATGTCCAAATTTCTGAAGCATAAGTTAAAACAGGCAAAATGCACTGTTCAAAAATTTTTCTTTTCAAAGAATTTGGGAGGTCGATTTTGAATATAGCGCTATTTCTTCCGAATGTTCTCCATGCAAATTTGACTCTGTTGTTAATTTCTTCCATGATATTCCCGTTCATTGTAAGGACTTGTCCCAGATCAAGTATAACTGCATACCTGCATGATAAGTATAACTGCATACTGTTTCTAATTCATCCTTATCAACAGTAATCTTCAGTGGAGAAACAAAGGCATTTGACATAACTTTTGTCTCTCTGAGGTTCATTTTCCGATCCAACAAGCTTGCTTTCTTTGTTTAATTCCTGAAGCATTTCTTGCAAATCCTCAAATGAAGAGACAAGCAGTACAATATCATCCGCAAATCTCAAGTGATTTATAAACTCTCCATCTATTTTTATGCCTTTCTGTTCCCAATTTGATTTTTGAAAATCTTCTTGAAGTACTGCATTGAAGAATTTGGGTGAAATCGAGTCCCCTTGTCTTACACGCTTTCTAATTTTGAATACATTACTCGTTTTGTAGAGTTTTAATTTGGCTGTTGTTTCTGTATAAATGTTTCCAATAAGGTGAATATATCTCGAATTAATATTATTATTCCTTAATGCATCCATAACTGCTAGTGATGATACAGAATCAAAAGCTTTTTCGTAGTCCACAAAAGGTACACCAGAGGAAGACCGTATTCATTATTTCTTTCAATAATTTCTCTAATTGTATGAATATAGGGGATGGTGCTAAAATCACTTTGAAATCCTGCTTGTTCTTTAGGTTGCGCTGCATCTAATTGTTTCTGTAAGTGGGTTGTCAGAACTTTCATCAGAATTTTATATAAAATTGAGAGCAGGCTATGATTGGATAGTGATCAGTAAATCGGGAAAAGTCAATTAGCATATTATAAATAAAATACTTTTCTAAATATAATTATCAATAATCCGTTTTCAAGTTTTATTAATGTTTATTTTTATAATTTCTTTTTATAATTTCTTTTTACAAATCCTTATATTTTAAATGAAAGCTACTTCTAAGTTTTCATGTTTTATTTATTTTTTTATTTTTTTTTCCAAAGCCTATGATTTTTCACCACGGTTCTAGTTTCAATGTATATCTCAATTTTAGAAAGTCTATCACAGTAGTTTATGTACAGTCGGTAATAAAAGTGTCCGAACACTAGCAAAAATTCCTATGTAAAAAAAGTACACTTCGTACGGTTTTGTTAAATAAATCCTTGTCTAATCCTGTTCTTAGTCATTGTAAGAACATGATTCGATAAGGAGTTATTTAACAAAACAATATGAAGTGCACATTTTTTACATAGGAATTTTTGCTAGTGTTCAGACACTTTTGTCACCGACTGTATAGAAAGCGAAAAAAAAAAAAAAAAGAAAGAAAAAACTGTGCATTTAAATAATTAAATACAGTTTTGATAAAATTTCGACACATTAACGTTTTAAAACAAAGCTTCCTTATGCAGTTTCTTTTTTTTTTTTTTTTATCCCAATAATATAACTTTTCTCTTTATTCAAAAAAATTATTCTCACGATATATCTTCATAAAAGAGGAACATTTTCATGTGGCTCGAGCTGTGAAATAAATGATGTCTTTATTCCCTATTGTCTGTCATAACGTCTGAAATGACGACGCCGACACTTCTATTACTAACAGTCCGGAGTATCAAAATGCACAAAAGACACCATTTGTCATTCTTACATGAATTATTTGAGAGTTTTGTAATCCTTTTTCAAAGATGAATTAAGGCTTTGTTTGGCGACAATAAAGCAGTTTAGACGAAATTTAAGAGAGATAATTGTTATTCTTAATATGTCATTTGTAACAAATGAAATGAAATTGTATTTCAAATATGTATTCCAAATTTTAACCGCTGTTTCCTTCCCCTTCCCCAATTTTAAAACAAACTCTCATTAGAACATTTCGTACGCATCAGCAGGCTTGTAACTGTAAAGCAAAAGCACAAAATATTGAACGATAAATTATAATAAATAATTATAAATTGTTAGAAAATAGAGTGCTTAATTACCTTACACTTTTCTAACTCAAAAGAATATATAATTTTTTTTTAATTCTCAACGTTCATTTTTCTATTTTGAATGGCTAGAAAAATAATGCAAAGGAAATATTGGGTTGTTCGATAAATAATGTCGTTTTTTAAAACTTTCGCTTCTAAAAACCGAGGCTTCTTCGAACGTGGAATTTTTCAACTTACCGAAAAATGGCAAACGGTCATCCAACAAAATGGTCAATATATCATTGATTAATGTTTGTTGGTAATATAAATAAGTTCACTTTGAAAAACATGAAAAAAAAAAAAAAAAAAAAAAACGGCATTATTTATCGAACAACCCAATATATAAATTAAAAATTATTAATATTTCAATTTAATAAATGCACTGCAAAATAATTTAATTAGTTAGAACCCTCAAGTCAGGTTGTCTGTCACTTTCTGTTTAATAAATCTCGAAGCTGTGGGAATTACAAGTCCCTGTCCATAGACACTTACATAAGAATGCTAGGACCCTACTTCATCCCTTTATTTTAATATGTGAACTAGATATTTATTTAATTTTGTAAATTAAAATAATAGCAACAATGATGATAAAAGCTATTTTCTCGTTGACTCAAAATAATTAACTCTTCAGCAAAAATATATTAAGAATGATGATAAACGAAGAACCAGCTAGCTCCAGATCTAGTTACACTCTAGCACAATCTAGGAGAGTATTAAAAAGCCTCTTACAATATTTTTCAATGAAACATTGACCTTTTTTAAAAATTATGTTTCAAAATGTATACGATATATAAGAGAATTAATTTAAAAAAAAAATACTTTAAATGCTGTATAGTGTAACCACGCTTCCTGCGACTGGCAGTGAGGTCGCTGTCCAATGGCTTGGAGGGATGTTAAAATGACCGACAGATTGCAATTCGGATAACATCCAGTCATTCGATGTTCCCTTATCGCTTATTTTCACTCATTCACCCCCATTTTAACCCTGGGCTCGTTCAGTCCGCACTTGCGGAGAGGCTTCCATGCTCGCAAGAAAGATGGTTAAAGAATATATCTAACTGTGAATAGAATGGACATTAAACTGTTCAAAAATAAATTAGTGTAATTCAACTAATCGCATGATTACGTTTTTCCTTATTTGTACATTTATGAGTTAGTTTGGAAACAATAGTATAGTATTAGTACACTAAAATTACACTCATAAAAATTCGAATAAACTTTTTTTTACTTTCTCTTACCCATAAGGTAGAGAAAGTATTGTTTTTGGATCAAATTTTCGAAAGTGAGATTTTGCTATATTTACACGTTTTGAGGTCTCATGAATACGAAAATTATGTTTTTAGCGGTTGATCTCTGTGTGTGTGTGTGTGTGTGTCTGTGTGTCTGTCTGTTATCAGCATATCTCAAAAACAAACTATGGCAGAAAGTTCAAATTTGGTATTCTAAATGTGTATCATATAAGGATGCTACACTAAACTTTTCGTTAAGATCAAGCAAACGGTTTGTGTACAGAGACAATCAAGAGAATTCTAATACATTACGTCTATGGGGGAAATTGCAGGAAAGTAGAGTTTAACTTCTATAGACTACACTAAAACAAATGAAACGAATGTATTTTTTGTAATAGAGATAGCCAACTGGGGAAAAGAATTGTGTATGTGGGAGTCCCGCCACCCCCCTCTGAGGAGAAGTCCCCCCTAAATTTTCATGATGGGTATCTTTCAAAAGAGCTCGCCAATACCTATAAAACGAATGGTTAAACCATCGATCTGCGATAATTTAAAATAAAGTTATCGATTTTTTTCATTTTTAACATTTTTTTTTTTTTTTTTTTTTAATATTGAGAATAAATTCAACTTTTATATATATATATATATATATATTTAGTGTTATACTACTTCTTTAATATGGAAATCGTCTGCATTATCATAAAAGATAATTTTTTTAAAATAATAATTTTAATAAATTATTTTTTAAAAACAGAATTATTTTTTAATAACCGAATTAAATTCTATATAAATGTAGGCGCGTTAATGAAACGGGTGTTTGAGGGGGGCGGTGGCCCCCCTCACACAGAACTAATTATCATATAAAACTCTTCCGAAGCCTAATTTGAATTGTTTAACGCAGGTTTACATAACAGTACTCGTTATCTTACCTCTTAATCTGCAACCTGTATTTATAGTATTTAATTTCAGGGTAAGAGAAAGTCGTGTGAGTGACACACCAGATTATTTTTTCTCTGTCAATGAATCGCTCGTTGGTAGAATTAAATGAGAATTACCATTCTTTTTACTTCGAGAGAAATACTTGTAATTTAAACAATTGTAAAAATAGTACATTTTTACTCATCTGAGTGAAAACAAAAATAAGAATTTTCCCAATATTTTCTTTTCTATAATCGTTGATTCATCATTATTATGCAAAACCTTGTTCAAAATTAAAATAAAACAAAAATACAACAAAAACGTTATATGAAATAATTTACTTTTTGATACAGACTAAAATATAGATCAATTTGTGCTTGTTTACTGAAACGTTCTTCAATATTCATTATAGAAGAAAGTAGTAGATTCGTAAAAATTTCGAGCTCCGGTTTTCGATGGATTTACATATTTTGAGAGATCAGAAGACTATTTGACTATTTTTAAACAAAAATTTAGTGGCATCTCTATTACAAAACTAATGAACAGAATCTAACAAAAATTTACATGTAGTTTCACCTTGACATCAATTAGCGCCTATCAATTTTTGATTAAAATCTGCTAAGAGAGACATGTTCATCCTGTTTCATAATTCTTAATAGAGCGGTATAGTACAAAATTTCGTAAAAATGTGGTCAATAAGAATTATTTTTAGCCAAACATTGTGAAATTAACAGAGATATTTATCAAAATAATAATAAACTAGGAACATTTTCTTTTTATATATATAAGAGCATGACATAAATTGGTGATGACTGCATTTTGGGATCAATCACTAAACAGGTGGTACTGTCATCCCATTTTTTTCATAATTTTTATTATAGCAGTATTGGACGAAACTTCGTAGAAATGTACATAATGAGAGTTATTTTTAACGAATGACTGTTAAATTAATATGAATTATTGGTAATAGTAGCAGTAATCTAGGAAGTAAATTTCGTGCATGTAGGAACATCATCTCTGCCCCCTGCAGTGGGGGGAAGCACACCCGTGATAATATAAATTTTTAATATGAGTATTTTTCAAAAGTGCACGTCAGTACCTTTTAAACAAATGCTTGAATTATAGATCTCTTATAATTTAAAACAACGTTATAGCTTTTTTACATTTTTAATTAAAAATAATAATAATAATAATAATCCGAAAAGTTAATTTCCTTTGATAATTTTAATGATAATCTCCTCTAGGGCACAAGACAGACTTTCTTTCGAAATTTAGTGATGAAAATTATCTACATATTTCATTAAAGATAATTTTAATAAATAATGTGTATTGCCTGAATTTTTATCTAAAAATTTCAAAGAAAGTTTTGTAATGGCCAACACCACTATTATTTAACATAATAGTATTATAAATGTATTTTAATATCCCAATTTTTCCTTTAATTTCGCTATTAAAAAAATCTTTATATGTATATGTGTGTGTGTGTGTGTGTAAATTACTATAACTATGCATGTGATGAATATTAAAAAACTGATGTTATCTGAGGATAAAATAAATTTCAAGTCCAAAAAAAAAAGCCTAAAACTTTTTAATCTTCCAAAAAGTATTTCTTAAATATATTAAATCTAAAAACTTAATTTTTTTCATTTCCAACTTTAATCATTCTAGCTCCCCATAATACTACAGGCATGGAGAAGTTAGGTATTCGTGAAATGTTTCGGCATGGGTTAATCTGTTAGTTAATTAGTATGTTAATCTGTGTACTCCTTACCGCCAGAAAAAAATTATCATAAGAAAGTCGGACAAGTTTTAAATTTTCACTTATGATAGTGGCAAGAACACTATTGATTTTAAACATTCTAAGTCGTAAATTGCCCGTTGCGCAACACCAGTGCGACAAAAAACCCATCCAACCAACCAATTAAACATTCTAATTTGAAAACTTCGTAAGTTATTCGTAATTTGTGATTTCCTCAACATGGGACAACAGGACAAAACTTCGCTTACGTACGCATTAAAAGGAATATTTTTATCTTTAAAATGTCAGACCAGCTTTAGAATATTGCTTATGTTTTAGCAGGAACATCATTAACTATGAAAACTATTGAAAAATTTGCTAGTTATTCGAAATTTACGATTTCTTTAACATGGCAGAATAGGGCGAAACTTCGCATAAACGTCCATTATAATGAATATTCCCATCGTAAAGATGTCTGCCCCTTTTAAAATATCGTTTATAATATTGTCATGAGCATCATTCACTATGAATTTCCTAATTAAAAAAAATTCGTAAGGTATTCGATATTTCTGATTTCTTAAACATGGCAGAATCCGCAAAAATTTCTCATAAACCTCCATCATGAGGAATATTTTCATCGTGAAGATGTCAAACTACTTTAAATATCATTTATCAGATCAAAGAAAAAAAAATTCTTTTTTACCTGCATGAATATATATATATATATATATTAACTTTGTGTTTTCGTGGATGTTGAATTAAAAATGTTCTTAATTTGTACCCATCACATACTTCTTTTTTTTTTTCTCAAAATAGAAGGCTGTGCAATAAGAAATAAAATTTTATTACATTAAACTAAACATATTTTTTTCTCATAATTAAATAAACAGTTCCTTCAAGATGTATATCATCTCTGTTGAGGGTCAAAATTGTGATGACATATCTCCGGACCACTTTTAAGGGTGTGTCCCAGACTGTCGCCAATTGGCCATAGCATTGCACTAGTGCGACGTAAAAACCTATAAAGTAATAAGACATAGATTTATCATCGAGGGGAAAATGTGATTCCTTTTTACTTGGGGAAAGACAGCACATTATTTTATGCAAAATTCAACTTAGAAATATGAATTTTGAAAAATAATAAGAAGAAGAAGAAGATACTTGAAGTGATGGAACCTTTTTACCGCAATTTTCAGTTTCAGCAAGTAAGTAATAATGTATGAGAAACAGTTAAAACATTTTATGCAATTTTTTGGTTGCAGACAGGTGTAATCGCTTGTACATCGACTACGATCATTTTATGTAATTTGAAAACTTCGTAAGCTCGAAATTTTAAAATGGCATAATTGAGCAACATTTCAAAACAACTTGGAATATTGGGGACCATTGCATTGTAAATAGTATGGAATGCCTGCAAACTAAAATATAAAATAATGACCCTGTGATGTTGAAAAACATCACATATCCCTTTTTAAAATAAAATAATAATAATAATATAAATTACATTTTATTTATTTATTTATAATACAAGCAAACATTATATTTCTTATTCTAAAAGAATTTAATACAATTTTGTTTATTTCGCTTATGCTATTTTATTTTTATTTCTATTTCATTAATCTGTAATTTCATATAATTTTATGTTCTTTTTCCTGCTCTAAATCTCATCAAGTAATAATTAAATAAAATATCAAAGAAAGAGAAACCCATTCATTTTATGCTTCAAAACCGCAGACGATTTTTTTTTATTGTAGCTTCCTGTCTCCAATCAAACGTTTATAGATTCCGTTGAATCATCATAGCTGAAAATAATTTCTAATATTTTTTTATCAATTGATTTTGCACTTTTAGCCAAATTCTGGACACCTGACAAAATTTAATCACATCATATGACGTAATTTAATTTTTAGCCAATCTTTTAACTATTATTTAGGTTTACCAGATATAAATTTAAAATGTGTTCAGCCAACTTGATTTTTGATGCCAATGAGATTTGGCGAAATAAATTAATTAGCTTGCTGTCTGTCTTTCTGTAAAGATGTTATTTTTTTTTTATCTTTGAGTCAAAAATGTCGAAATGCTTTCGGTTTAGAAAAGTATATCAAAATGGCTTCCATTCTTCATTCGATGTCTCTCTGATTAATAAACTGAAATTCTTCATCATGAATGTTTGCGAATCTACTCATTCGTTTTTGTTCAAAAATGCATTATATATATCTTATAAGAGTAATAAAGAAATGTAATTTTTCTAAATGGAAAATGACTTCATGCTACATTTTACGGAGCTGAGTGAACCTGCTACGATGTACGTCATGGCCGCTTTATACTTTAGATATCTCCATCCCAGCTCTTCATTAAATATATGTGGTGCCAGACTCAGGCCGGATAATATATCCGGATATCCAAAAATTTTTTTTCGTCTTGAAAAATTTGTGCATCGAAATTAAATTATTATTAACAAATATCGTGAATGTGACGTTTTACGTTGTTGTTATGTTTTTAAAACAGCTGCCCCAATGATGATCCAAAAAGAAATTAACTACGTTACGGTGAACAGCACCGAATGTACCGATTTGTTGATTGTTGTTCATCTTTACTAAAGGCTAGTATGCTGCGGGATGTCATCTGTGATTTTTTTAAAAAAGAGATTACTTGGTGTCTACGGTACCGATTCTTATCGCCGATATTGTGTGATGCCATGCCGGTGGACTTTCTACGGTTTCATTGAATAACATCCTCTCTACAGTCTGCAATGTTCGCAATTTGTGACCGTCTTATTCACTTACTGTTCGGTATTAAATGATCGTTTATTCATCGGTGCAAGGAGAATTGCCAAATATGGGTTGTCTTTCTAGAATGTGTGCAATTAAATTTCTACGTTGATTTTTTTTCTCGCGCACTCATACAGGAGAAGAGCCTTACAGTTTTAAATAAAAGAATAAATAAAATACCGTAAATAAATAAATATATCTATATATATTTTTGTTTTAGCTAAAAGAAGATTCGAAAAAGGGGTAAGTTTCCTTTGCAATCAATTTTTTTGTGCCAATAAAAAGAAACATTTCTCACATATTTTTCTTAAATACTGACAATAAGAACTTTTCGTACATTTTTCTTAAATATTGACATTTATTTAAACTTTATATATAAATTTTTACTTATGGGTAAAGTCTTTTATTCTTCATATGAGTATTATATTCTACTTTAACTTTTCATTTCAATTTTTAAGAACAGTTAAAAAGTTATATAAATGATCAAAATTTGCTTATATTATTTTTGAAATATCTGGTTTTTGGATATTCAAGTAAAGATTTATTTCATTTGTGAAATTAAATACCAGATCATAGTGATATTTTTTTTCTTTTCATCATACTGCATAAAATTTTTTTATTTTTTTTTTCATATTTTTATTTTTGTGTTTACAATTTAATATATCTTGACAATTATTTTAATTTGCATATATATCCATTTTTAGTATTATTCATTATATATTTTTAAATATATCTATAATATATATATACAACAAGACGTATATAAACCAATTTCATGGTTGCAAGGCATAATGTTATACAGGAAAATATTACAAATAATTTCTACATATTTTTATTAATCTTGAAACTTTATCATCCAACTTTTGCAGGCTTAATTAAAAAAAGAAAGTATTTAACAATTTTATTCATTTTTAAGTGTCTTGGTAATTTATTTGTTTATATGATATTCAATTGAATTCTTATGCATATTATTTTTATTTAACTTAGTTAATATTTTTATTTTTGAAAAACATGGCACAGAATCGAAACGCGTTTTGCTCCGTTCCTAATTTCGATGGGGACGCGAGATTTGTCAAATTTTTCTTCGATCAATTAAGATCCTTTGCCATGTTAAATAAACTAACAAATGACGCGACATTACATGTAATGAAAGAAAAACTTCGTGATGCTGCGTTAGCATACTTTATTGAAAATGAAACACTATATAACTCGACAGATCTTAAATTTATCGAGGAAAATTTCTGTAAGTTTTTCAAGGAATCGTCATATAATACTGGAATATCAGAATTTCATAATTTAAAAATTTTGCCAGGAGAATCAATTAAAAACTTCGCCCATCGTGTAAATGTTGCTGTACCTAAGGCTTTCCCTGACCTTAAAGACAAACAATCCCTTGATAACATTAAACTTCCAAAATTTTTAGAGTGTGTACCCCCAAATATTAAAATTAAATTAATGGAGGAAAACATAAGAGACTATAATAAGGCAGTTGAACGAGCTCAAACATTATCCGAAATATATGATTCTTTCAACAACACTACTAATACTAAGACTGTTCTTTCTTGTGATAATGAAAATGACTCTGTAATATTAAACACATTGAAAGATTTATCTGAGAAAATTAATAGCATTTCACTTACAAACAACAATCCACCCTCCCATAATGAATCCTTGCACGTAGTTCAGTCAAGCAGACCCAAATTTGATCAAAGAAATTATAGAAATAATTACAAAACTAGACAGGCCAATTTTCGTTCTTCCCCTAGAAGAAACTTTTCTAGAAATAATTTGATTTGTCAACTTTGTTCCAAACATGGTCACGTTGCTTTAAATTGTTATAAATGGAGAAATAGAGATAATTTAACTTATAAAACACGTAATTATGAAAACCGTAATTTAAACTAGAAAAGAGGTATGGAGATGCTGATGCTGCCATATCTCGAAAACTAAGGGTCTCATCAGCAAACGAACATAAATTCACAAATATGTCATCTTCAAATTCTCTTCCGAAAATTTCACATACTAGACTTGTAAATTCAGTTGGATCTCAAACTGTTGCTAATATTACTGTAGCAGATAATAAAGCTACCCAAACATTTCAAAACTTTAGTCATATTTCTAATACAGGGTATATTCCAAGTGACAGCAATGAGAGTTGCACGGATAATATTGAAGATCATATTTTATTTAATGTAAACAAAAATTCTTATACACTTCCTATAATAAAAGCTAAATTAGCCAAAATAATGATATAAAGTTTCTTATTGATACCGGAAGTAGTTGTTCACTTTTAGCCCAATCAACATTTGATAATTTAAAAGCAAATTTAAAATATAAAAGACTAGGTTCGTCTATTACTCTTAAAACGGTCAATTCCTATGTTGAATTTTCTTCATGTATTCGTGCAACTTTCAAAATTGAAAAAAAGTTTTTCCAACACAATTTCTATATTATTGACATACCACATAGCTCTAATTTTCATGGAATACTTGGCATGGATTTCATTAAAGAAAATCATGTCACTATTGACTTTTCGAAAAATTCCATGAGGATTGGAAAATTAGACTTTACTTGTTCTTTATTTGATTCGGGAAATGAAAAATTAGATGTACATAATGTTAACTCTGACGATAATAACATGAATGTTTATCTTCTAAAGAAAGTTATAATACAAACTGGTGAAAATATCTACATTACTGCAAAAACAAATAATAAGTTACAAGAAACGAATTACATATTTTGTACTGACTTAAAGGATCCTGATATAGAAATTTTAGATTCTATTGTATCACCGAATTACAAAAATGAAATTAATTCTGAAAATAATAATTCTCTTTTTACGTTACTTATCTCAAATAAGGGTAAAAATTCAATTCATCTGAATAAAAATATGCATATTGGCAAATTATTTTTAATTGATGAAATTAAAGAACCACATTTAGATAAAATTGAAGACTCTTGCTCTAGTAATAATAATATACAAAATATTGAGGACCATATCCACTTAATTCAAGCTTCAGAGGATATATTACTAAAACGTAAAAATGATTTATCAAGTAAAGATTTTTGTTTGAATCATTTAACCCTTGATCAACGTAACACACTTAAAAATTTATTTTTAAGCAAATTTGCTGCTTTTTCCAAATCTCTCAGTACTCTAGGACATACTGATAAAATAATTCCTAATCTTAAGTTAATTAATGATTTCCCTATTAAAACACTTCCATTTCCGATTCCACAAGCTTTACAAAAAGAAGCCCAAGAACAGATCAATGAATTAGTAAACGCTGGCATAATTGAGCGTAATTGCTCCGAGTGGGCTTGTCCCATATTGCTGGTAAAGAAAAAATCTGATGGTTCAAAGAAACAACGTTACAGACTTGCTTTAGACCTTAGAATGGTCAATACAGTCATACAAGGTTCCTCATATCCACTTCCTAAGATTCAAAATATTATTTCAAATCTTTCGTCATTCAAATACTTTACTTCGTTAGATTTCATGCAAGCGTACCACCAAATTGACCTTCCGAAAAAATATCAAGATATGTTAACATTTACATCTATTTTTGGCAGTTATCGATACAAACGTGTTTGTTTTGGTTTAAAGAACGCCAGTTCTATATTTCAGTCTCTAATGGACACAATACTCGACGAGATAAACATTAATGGCATATATGCTTATCAAGATGATCTGATTATTGGATCAAATTCATTTGAAGAGACTTGTGAAAAAGTAAATAAAGTGTTAGAAATTCTTATCAAATATAATTTAACATTATCCCCATCTAAGTGTGAATTCCATAAATCAGCAGTTAATTATTTAGGTTTCCATATTGAAAACCATACTATTTCACCCATCACCGCTAACATCGTAAAGATCAATTCTTTTCCACCTCCAACGACAAAACGACAATTAAAAAAAATTCTTGGACTTGCTAATTTTTACAAATGGATTTTACCATCTTTCTCAGAACTTGCGCAACCCCTTGTGGAACTCACAAAACCCAAAACAACATTCAAATGGACAGAAAAACATCAGAGTATTTTTCAAAAAATTCAAAAATTATTCTTTCTTCCCCCAATGGTTCGACTTCCAGATTGGGAGAAAACATTCTATGTCAACACGGATGCATCAAAAACAGCCATTTCAGGAGCACTTATGCAAAAATTTAATGGTAAATTACTTCCTATAGCATACTTTTCCAAATCTTTAAAACCTTCTGAAAAGAAATATCCTGCGTTAAAATTGGAACTTATGGCAATTCATAAAACTGTCACCGCCTTCAAATACTATTTATATAATCGTGAGTTCGTAATTTTGTCAGATAGTGCTCCCCTTGAAAAATATAAGAAAACTACCAATCCCGCTGACGTTACCACCCGCTGGTTAATGGACTTATCTGAATATACATACGTTTTCAAACACATTCCTGGAAATTTGAACATCTTAGCGGATTATTTATCACGTTGCAATTTTGAAAATAATCAAGAGGATCTCAAAGATAATCCAAACTTAATTCATGACATACAACCACTACCAATTGTTGATGTTGATGAAAATGAAAACAGACTCAAAATTAACAGTAATGATAAAATTAGTAATGATAATCAAAACAAATGCTCAGAATATGTTAATTATATGATTTCTGGAAATTCGAACTCTAAAGACCCCTTGCTAGAAATTTCAGACCAAACATTTGTGTCCGAACAAATTAAGGATTCTGAATTAAAAGCAATTTACGAAGAAATCTTAAAAAACGGAAAGTCAGAAAATTTTCCCAATTACTTTATAAATCCTGATTCTAAAGTATTAATGCTCAAGAAAGAGAATATTCATAACAATTCATTCAGTTATTTAATTATTGTTCCAAATTTTTTAAAAGCGAAAGCATTGTCCATTGCGCATTTATCTCACTTCGGTTTGGCTAAAACCTATGAATTTCTTTCTAGAAGATACTTTTGGAGGGGCATTTATACTGATACCCTCAATTTCGTCTCTTCATGCACTAAATGCTTACAAGCGAAACATCACAAAACACCCCCTGCTCCATTACAAAAAACATATACACCCACTCATCCAAATCATACAATCTCCACAGACTTGGTGGGTCCTTTTAGTAATGGTCAATACGTCTTGACAATAATTGATCATTTCAGTAGACACTTAGAACTTTACCCGTTATCTAATATTACTTCTCCAAAAATAGTTCAATGTTTGTTTTCATACATTACAACCTTTGGTCGCCCTGCATGTATTCTATCAGATTTAGGTCGACAATATACATCTCAAGTTTACAATACATTTAATGACACTCTAGGCATAAAAATAATACATTCGTCTGCTTTTCATCCTCAATCGAACTCTATTAGCGAACGTGTAAACACATCAATTAAGTATTCAATTAATATCCTATTAGAAGAAGGTCATTCATTTCAAAATGCACTATATATACACAAATCTCTCTACAATGGATCTACGCATTCTTCCACTCAATTCTCGCCCAATCTTCTGCATTTTGGTAGAGAACTGGCACTAATTTTTGACACTTATAATTCAAATTATAATTACACTTACCTGGACTCTAATGTAAACATCTATAAATTAATGCAAGACCTTCAGGAAATTTATAAAAAAGCGTACAATAACATTCAAGATTCCCAATCAAAAAGAAATAAATATTTTCAAAGAAAAGCTAAACTAAGAAGCATCTGCACAAAAGATATTGTGTATCTGAAGTCTATGGATAAATTTAAATCTAAATATACAGGTCCTTTCATTGTCACAGTTAAACATTCCCCAGTTTCATTTTCAATTAAACGGTTACATGCTAGTGATGATAAGGCATTTCGTGTGCATATAGATAGAATTTTGTTGGCACCTCCACGTAATAATCACTTATTTGACATTTATAATAATTCTAATTTTAATAAGAATATTATTATTTCCAATGATACACATCAATATAATTTACGAAACAGAAAGTAATTTTTCATCATTTTTTTTCCTTAGGTTAAAAGTTACGCAGTATAAATTTTTAAATATTTATAATGATTAAAGATAAATTAAGTAAATTTGATGTATACTTTCATCGCAACAGACCTGATCAACCTGTTGTGATCTTTATTTGTTGTGAAATTTCGCAGCTTGGATAATCAATGGCTGGTCCAGGAAATTATATCCTAAGCTGCATTGTCTTACAACAGCAGTGTATATCATTTTAATATTTTTCTTTAACTTACTTGTTAATTATAATTGCATTTTATTAAAAGTTAACATACTAGAACAATATTGTGATTAAAAAAAAAAAAAAAAAAAAAATGTTAATGCAATTAATTAAAAAAAAAAAAAAAAAAAAAAAAAAAAAACTTTGGTGCAGGTAATATTTTTATCATACATATGCATATGTCTCATATATTCTAATTACAATTACCTATAAAAAAAATGAATAAATAGAAACATGTTTTATTATTACTTTCTTTCAACATGTATTATTTCTTTAAACCTTTTAATGAATATAAAAGGCTCACTATATATATTTGATAACATATAAATATACTTGGTTTTTATTTTGTCAAAGTTTCATATTAAAATTGCTTATACATTTGAACTATGTATTTATTACAACAAATCCTTGTCCTACATGAACTGAAATGGACACGTCAAAGTTTCTCGCCATGCATGGTAACATAAAAATTTACTGATTTCAGCATCTTACCACGAACTGATAAAATATATGATGACTGAATTATTATGATTTTAAATCAAAGGACTTGAGCTCATTTTGTTTATGGATCTATATTCTAACGACTTGTGTACACAGATTTATGGCCATACCACATTATATCTCATCACCATATAATATCCTTATTTTCTGTATTTGTATTTGTATTTTAATATTGTATAAGAATATTATTTTTTTTAAGTATGCATACAAGATTTTCTATTAATAATATGACAATGTACGTATTTTATTTGTATTGGAAGCCATTCGTTTTTTGTTTTTGTTTTGTAATCAATCTATTTTACAAGATTGGAAATAATTTGATTTAATTTAAATTTTTGCTGAGTTGTCATATCATAGACGATGTAATGGCTGAACCCATTTTTTTTTTCGGTCGACGGGGAGAAATATGTGATGTTGAAAAACATCACATATCCCTTTTTAAAATAAAATAATAATAATAATATAAATTACATTTTATTTATTTATTTATAATACAAGCAAACATTATATTTCTTATTCTAAAAGAATTTAATACAATTTTGTTTATTTCGCTTATGCTATTTTATTTTTATTTCTATTTCATTAATCTGTAATTTCATATAATTTATTGTTCTTTTTCCTGCTCTAAATCTCATCAAGTAATAATTAAATAAAATATCAAAGAAAGAGAAACCCATTCATTTTATGCTTCAAAACCGCAGACGATTTTTTTTTATTGTAGCTTCCTGTCTCCAATCAAACGTTTATAGATTCCGTTGAATCATCATAGCTGAAAATAATTTCTAATATTTTTTTATCAATTGATTTTGCACTTTTAGCCAAATTCTGGACACCTGACAAAATTTAATCACATCATATGACGTAATTTAATTTTTAGCCAATCTTTTAACTATTATTTAGGTTTACCAGATATAAATTTAAAATGTGTTCAGCCAACTTGATTTTTGATGCCAATGAGATTTGGCGAAATAAATTAATTAGCTTGCTGTCTGTCTTTCTGTAAAGATGTTATTTTTTTTTTATCTTTGAGTCAAAAATGTCGAAATGCTTTCGGTTTAGAAAAGTATATCAAAATGGCTTCCATTCTTCATTCGATGTCTCTCTGATTAATAAACTGAAATTCTTCATCATGAATGTTTGCGAATCTACTCATTCGTTTTTGTTCAAAAATGCATTATATATATCTTATAAGAGTAATAAAGAAATGTAATTTTTCTAAATGGAAAATGACTTCATGCTACATTTTACGGAGCTGAGTGAACCTGCTACGCTGTACGTCATGGCCGCTTTATACTTTAGATATCTCCATCCCAGCTCTTCATTAAAGACCCCAATAAAATTATTAAATAAGTTGGGATAAGGTAAATGTATCAAACTAAACAGTAGGTAAACTACTAGATAAGGCATTTCAGTTCATGACCATGTGAAATAATCGGACAAATTTACTCCTTCCAATATGAATATAATACACCCTGTAATAGAAAATGTTTTCAGAAAAAATACATGATGTGGAATTGAGCAGAGTCCACCTATGCCAACCAGTTTTTTACTAACTTTAACCTAGGATAAAATAACCTGCATAGTTCATGTAAATACAATTTAAATTTTAGTTATGACTCTCAGTCAGGCATAAAATTATCATATGTTTTTATTTAAAAAATCTAAACTTCACATCATAAATTATAAAATTATAATAGCTATTTAATATATAATTTCTCCCCTTTGCTGTTCACATGCGATATGCATTCATTTTTGTTAAAATGTTTTACATTTGATGGCTAATAAATGTCAGATATTTTAAAGCGGATAGATTTTTTAAAATCTCATGCCAACTTATGTATCAGTCAACCTATGTTAATTATTATTTTTCCCCCTAATAAAACATTTTTAACTTGTTTTTCATTCTCTTAATTATGGAAAGTTTTATGTCATTTTTTGGTTATTTGTGGTTTACCTTTAGCTGATTTTAATTTTTCTGAATCACTTACGACATGGTAGAATTTCTTTAAAAAGTTTACATACTATAAAACTTACATATTTTTTTTTTTCTTAACTTTCATAGACTTAAAGAATAAATATATAACATTGTATATTCATAATAAGTTTTTTTTAAAAGAAGGAACGTGTAACTTTATTTGCATAAATTTTAAGGAAATTTCTGTGATATTTTCCTGTTAACAAATACAACATTGAAATCTATGAAATACATATGCAAAACATTTATTCCTAAAGTACGAGATATTTTATAAGACTTTCTTACATTACTCACGAATTTATTTATTAAAATTTACAAGCCTTAACTGAAAAGAAAAAAAAAAAAAAAAAAAAAGCTTTGACTTTTAATATTTTTTGCTAATGCCTTTTTTTCCGCTTGTGGCGCAGATATTAAATAATAATAATAATAATAATAATTTTACAGTTCCGAAAATATTTCAATAAATGTAAGGAGTTATATAAAGATACATTTATGCATAATACTTTCAGTTTTTATTTATATATATATATATATATATTTTTTTTTTCTTAACTGCTTTTTATTCACTACACATTTATTGTGATTGTGTCTCGAATTTTCTATCTTCCGAAATAAAAATTATGCTTTAAAATTTCGCAGGGGTGGGAAGTGAATTAGGGTCATTATTTTTTCATTCTTTATAAATCGCCTTTGTTTGTTTAAGTACAAGAGCTTCATGTTCATTTTAGAAGTGAAGGGAACTCTCCCTCCCGTTTATCACTTCGGCAAACATTGCATTAAACGCATTCTTCAGCGAAAATATTCGTCAAGCTTCTATCCTTATATTTTCTTTCTTTATTTCTTTCAGAGTAATTGACTGAAGAGCTTTATCCTCTTTTCAGATTTACTCGAGAAAATAAGGGACAGCAATAAAAATAAAATATTGTTCACAGAGACATATTTATTTTTAGACTAGCTGACCCGTCCGGCTTCGCACTGATGAACAAATTTTAGTTAAAGATGGATTGATATGTAAAAAATCAAGAAATATATCAGTTTATATGTTATAGTCAGGCAATATTATTAACTGGAAAGTCAAAATATAATTTTACAATTATTAAGCTATTGCATAGCTTCTATCGTGGGCTTTGAGCGCGGCGACCGAATCAAGAAATTCCGTAACGAAAAAAAAACCTAACACAGTTCGGCAGACTTCGGCAGACAGTTAGTTCGGCAGACTTCGGCACTTCAAAACGTAATTTCACAAAATCCTTCATTTCTCAAACAAAAAAACAGATATCCGTAAATTTTGTGCTTTAAAATATAGCTAATAGAAATGTCTAAAAATCGGTTTCTGGAATTTTTGAAATTCGGTCCCCAAGGGGGGCAAAACGTGATTTCACATGCGTAAAACGTGATTTCGCATAATCCTATATATCTCAAACAAAAAAAATAGATAAACGTGAATTTTTTGCTTTAAAATATAGCTAATGCAACTATCTAAAAACCAATTTCTGGAATTTTAGAAATTCAGCCCCCAGGTGGGGCAGCAAGGGGGGGGGGGGGTATGGGGCAAAAACAAATAGAAACACAGTTAGGCTGGTCAAAATTGGTACAGATAGGTTTTAAAGGCCTGCAAGTCGAATGGGGATATTTTCGATTGTGTAAAGTTATTAGGAGGGGCGAGAAGGGGGGAGGGGAGGGGGGGGGGGCAAAAAATAAAAATAGTGCCAGATCGTTCAAAATTGGTACATAGAGATTTTCGATACTTACAAATCGATTGCGGATGATTTTGAATTTGTAAAATTATTAGGAGGGGCGGGTAGGGGGTGGGGCGGTAAAGGGGGGCTATGGGACAAAAACAAATAGAAATACAGTTAGGCCGTTCAAAATTTGTACAGATAGGTTTAAGAGGCCTGCAAGTCGAATGGGGATATTTTCGATTGTGAAAAGTTATTAGGAGGGGCGAGAAGGGGGGGAGGGGAGGGGGGGGGGCAAAAAAATAAAAATAGTGTCAGATCGTTCAAAATTGGTACATAGAGGTTTTCGATACTTACAAATCGATTGCGGATGATTTTGAATTTGTAAAATTATTAGGAGGGGCGGGTAGGGGTGGTGCGGTAAGGGGGGGCTATGGGGCAAAAACAAATAGAAATACAGTTAGGCCGTTCAAAATTGGTACAGATAGGTTTAAGAGGCCTGTAAGTCGAATGGAGATAGTTTCGAAAGTGTAAAGTTATTAGGAGGAACTATAAGGGGGGAGGGGAGAGGGGGGGGGGCAAAAAAATAAAAATACAGTTAGATCGTTCAAAATTGGTATATAGAGGTTTTCGATACTTACAAATCGATTGCGGATATTTTCGAATTTGTAAAATTATTAGGAGGGGCGGTAAGGGGGTGGGGCGGTAAAGAGGGATTATGGGCAAAAACAAATAGAAATACATTTAGGCCATTGAAAATTGGTACAGATAGGTTTTAGAGGCCTGCAAATCGAATGGGGATATTTTTGAAAGTGTAAAGCAGGGATGGAACACGGGCGCAGAATTCATACCACTATGAAAATAAGAAAATTTTCTACCTGTTAAATGAACGATATTATAGGTATCAAAATTTCTTAAACAGATTCCGGTATGAATTCTGCTCCCGTGTTCCATCCCTGTGTAAAGTTATTAGAAGGGCCGGGGAGGGGGGGGGACAGAGGGGCAAAAAAAATAGAGTTACATCATTCAAATTTGGTACATCGAGGTTTTCGATACCTACAAATCGATTGCGGATATTTTTGAATTTTTAAAATTATTGGGAGGGGCGGGAAAGGGGGGAGGGAGCGGAAGGGTGAAAAATAAAATAAATAAATAATTATAATTGCATAAGTTGATAAAAAATGCTATGAAATAGCTTTACCGCGGCAGTCCCCGAGTGCCACACGTTTTTTTTTTTTTTTTTTAATTAGTTGTTGAATGTTGGCAATTTTTACTTAATGCTATTTATTTATTTATTTCATAAAAAGAAACATTTCTTTACTCATGAATAAAAAATATTGAAAAATAAACCTATGACATGAAAATGTTTTTGGTAAAATTGACGTCATAATAGCTTTAATTATTATTTGTTTGTTCATTTCGCAAATATATTTAATTATTTCCATAATTGATTATTATTTTAATAATGTATATTAAAGGAGAAATGAATAATATGAAACAATATTCGTACAATATATACTATTACAGAATCTGGTGTGAAACAACCACACGACTTCCATTACCCACTATTACACGTAATATATACAATTTTTTGGAGATATTACTTGCATTTTTTGAGATTTTCGAGTAAGAGAAACTTGATACACGTATAAAGACACATACAACAGAGTTTGCATAGCGAGTTAAAAAATAAGGGGAAAAAAAATAGATAGTTATTTTTTTAAACACGAATATCCGAGATCTAAAACTGAACTACCTAATCAGGATGACCGTTAATATTCCTGTAATAAGCACGTAATACTTGAGAAAGGTTATCTAAATTGGATTAAAGAAAAAATTTTCAAGAATACGTTAGAGCCGTTTTTGAGATACCAACTTTTACCAAAACTTAGCATACTCAATTATTGACCTAAAAACAATAATTACATACAAAAGGATATTTAATAGGAAGTTAACATGGCGAGTTTGAAAAAAATCCGTACAGGCGTTTTTAAAGGAACGCACTTGCGAAGTCTGAAATTGAGCTGTTTATAGAGGACGCCTATCAATTTTCCTGAACTAAGCAACTTTTCAATCGAAAGGGCATCTAATATATTATTTATACAGCAACTTTGAAGAAAATCATTAGAGGTGTTTTTGAATATGGGCTTACGGTCCCATTTCTGGTTTTCGATGACCCAATTCCGGTTTTTCAATTTTCACGAAAATTTGGAAAATTTATCTGTACACCAGACCTGAATCACTTGTGAAGTTTAGTAGTTCTATTTTTATTAGTTTTGGAGATATGACAGCCAGAAGATTACACACACACGTGCACATATACACACACACTGACCAATTGCCAAAACCTATACAATACTTCCACTACCTACGGTAGTAGGGTAATTGAAGTAAACACATACATCTCGTATTTACTACGATAATATACAGATTTTCGTATTACGTCTTCGATCGCCAAATACAAAAATCGCCAATGACGATAGATATCAAATCTATGCTTTGTTTTCAATTAAAATATTGAAACTTTTAATTAAAAATTTATTTTACCAAAATTTATTATAGCTTCTAGCACTTAGAGAAAGACAGTGTAACTTTTGATTATTGAAAGAAAAAAAAAAAAAAGCAATCGGCTTTTTAGTTCTAGCGATCGTTCTCTACATATGCATATAAACCTTTCTTCTTTTTATATTAGTATAGCTATAGAGCATAGGTATATTAAATAGGTTTCCAATCAACATAATGTAACTCAAATAATTAAATGCTATTTACATTTCAGTAATGGCTGTATGCGCTATGTATATTGAGCTACTTGCCATAACTGTTAGTTGCTAAAAATAGTCGCCAAATAAATTTAAACATCTCAATACGCAAGCGAAGTGTGACATCACTGACCGCCCATGGATGCAAGAAAAAGATTTTCCATGTTAATCGCTCATTGGATTTTTTTTTTTTTTTTTTTTTTTTTTTTTAATTAAAATTCTAGAAGAATTATTTCCCGATTTTAATCCTCATATTTGGGTATAGATATGTATTAGTTATTGTATGCATGCATTAGATTGAGTTATTTTGCTGTCAAATTGACAAAATTTTAATTTTAAATTTCAAAACTGTCACCCTTGGCGTTTTTTGTATTTGGCGATCAAAAAGTAATACGAAAATATACATGCCAGATGTATATTTTCGTAATATGTATTGTACGAAATATTGTTTCATATTATTCGTTACACTCTTAATGTAAGTTTTTAAAATAACCATGATTTTTGAAAGGAATTAAATTATATTCGCCAGATAATTTGGCGATATTTTTTTTTTCTGCCAAGGATGACGGATATCAAATCTATTCCGCTGCAACATATTAGTATATTATATCAGATACTTTATTTAGACATTTGAAAACAAATTTGACTTCAAATTATGATAGAATATTTATCCTTTCCCTTTTAATTAGTTTATTAGTTGGATGTTTATTGTGTAAATATCATCCTTTGAAATGAAATGTTTATGTTTTCAATCGAATATGGAAATTTGCCATTTTTTTTTCTAGAGTTTTGAAATTTAAAATTCCAATTTTATCAATTTTACAACAAAAACAATTTAATCTAACGGTTGCACATGATAACTAATACATATCTATATCCAAATATGGGGATTCAAATGGGGAAATAATTTTCCTCGATCTTTATTATTTTTTTACAAAAAATCCAGTTCACTTTTTATATTATTGTTCGCGTGAAAATATATTTTATTATATGTCTAAAAATAAATTAATTCGTAAATCTTTTTGGCAACAATTATAAATAATATTATAAAATAGAATTTCTTATTTTATTTTATTTTATTTATTTATTTATTTTTAAATTACAATTTCGTTTACACACATCAGTTTAAACCACGGAGTAATAAAGACTCCATGGTTTAAACAACAATTAAAAAAGCTTTATATGAATTTCAATTTAATGCACGTGCAAATATATTTCTTTTCTTTTCACGTCAAGATATTTTAAAAACGAAATGAATATGTAAATGTTTCTTTTATGTTGGCAGCAGCTAATTTTTTTAATATTTCATTATTTCCATTTCTATTACGGCTTCTATGGGGATTTTAATTAAAATGCTCAGATTTTAAACTAAAATTTATTTTATCAAAATTAAATATAGCCTATAACAATATGGCATACTGTAGCTTTCGGTCAGTGAAAGAAGTTTTTAAATCGGTTCAGTAGTTTCAGAGATTACCCTCCACAAACAAACAATTTTTTGCGCTTTATATAATGATATAGATTCCTTTTTCTGAAATTAAAGCTTGAAATATGTTTAGAATATTTTCGCTAATAATTTGATATACAGAAATGAGTGTGGCCATGTCTAAAAATATATGTAAAACATAACTTTGTAGCAAATGCACTCAGAAGTAAATTCGCAAGGATGTTTATAAATAAATTTTACGTGTTTGCCCCTTTCCGGATGTGTGAAGTAAAGAAGCTGACTAAACAGAATGTTGGTAATTTTGTAAAAAAAAGTTCTTCTTCCTGGTTATGTATTCTGTTGATATCAGCGAAAACTTAGTGCTTTTCTGAATTTTCTACATAAAATGCTTTAGTTTTATAAAAAAATATATGTATTCTATATTTTTATATTCTTTTATTTTTAAACTTAAAAATTGTATTAGCTAAGAAGTATATAACGCTTGTCTATGGTTTAATGATTATGATTAAATTAGTCTTAAAACAACAGAAATAAGAGTTTTATTGAGTTTTATACAATAGTTTACTGTAACTCTTAATATACAGGGAGCAAAGGAATGTCTTTAGGAGGCTTTTACCTCTGAAAACATTGGTCGTTGGCTTATACTTTCAATTAGAAAAATGTTTTTTAAATTGCAAGCATTTATGTCATGGCATTTTTCAATTTAAAAAAAAATCAATTTTATGTAAATTACAAAAACTAATCTTTTGTACAATCCATCGGTCTCTATACAACGGTATTAAGTAAAATTTGGCAAACACTAAATATTGTCCTTTTGTGCAACGAAAGTTCACCAATATATTTTCAAAGTTTATTTATTTTTATTTATTTATTTATTTATTTATTTATTTTTTCGTTTTCTCGGGCTTCATTAAGAAGTCCTTTAATAGTAAGGCCAGTAGTTGCAACATTGGTAAGAAAGAAATCCACCTTCGAAAAAAGACTGTAAAAGAAATTTTAAAGCCACAAAAACAAAATAAATAAGTCAGGATTGGACTTTCATATTACATCTTATTATCTTCATTAATTCACCTAATTTGCTAAAAATAACGTCAATTTAAAAAAATTAAAGTGTGTGGGGGTAATACAACGTCAGTGAAGATGACTGAGTGTTAAAAAGATTAAAGATCTAAAATTGTTCCCCTTTTCTTTAAGCTTACCATTTTTTGCCGAAATTGTAGCTTACGTCTTTGAAGACACACAAGGGTTATTTCTCTAGTAACAAGGATTTCAGAAATGACAGATTTAAATTTTTCAAATCTACCTAGCCTTAGTCCATATACAAGATGTATGCATGAATTAACCCTTTAAAGTTCACTACTTAATTTATTTTAAAAATTACTAAACTAATTTTAAAAATGGCTTTTAGACACATAGCTGATCATAAATATTTAAAAAATGAAAAATTACTATTGTTCCTTTTCGAGAAATTTTTAGTTTGAAACATCTGTAAGTTAACCTTATTAAATTCAAATAATATTTAATTTAATAAATAAAATACTTTATAAGTAAGCATTATCAAATACAAAAACTCGTAAAAGTTGTTTCAGGTGAAAATAATAGTCCAGCTCTTCATTAAATGAAAAAAACTAGACATGAGTGCATCATCAAACCAGCGATTCGCACTCGCCCACACTAAGAAACGTCAAATGCATTTAGCTTCCTTTGAAGCATTATTTGTCAAATTTTGAAATAGTGCTGCTATCTACCGAACAGAAAAGGAACATAAGTTTAAAACTTGATTAAAACAAAGGGGAAATGTTAAAAAACTGCTGCATAAAAATTGTTAAATTATGTCAAATATTTGGTTTCGCTCCGAAACCAATGAACGTTAAAGGGCTAAAAAAACAGCGATCACGATGAACAGCAGTCATTTGCTCTAAAAATTTTTGCTCGAATGGAAAGTGGTGTTATCTGATTATGAAGAATTCTGAAGAGAGATAAGGCCTTTTAACAAATACATCGTCTTATATTCACAGTTCTCGATTTTGAATATCTGAATAATTCAAAATGATCTATTCAGAAATAATTATAGAAAAAATTCCCATTGCACTTAACAAAACTCATTGTATTCTAAATCTTTGATGAAGCTTTAGTTTATATTTTCTCATGGAACATTTTTACTTCTATTACCGGACTACCGTAGGTAATCAGTAATGGAAGTATTGCATTCATTCAAAAATTTCTATAACTATCAAGTTTTTAGCTGATTTACATGTTGAAAGGTCTCCTACGTCCAAAGCAGTGTTTTTTTTTTTTTTTTTCTAGAAATTAATCAAGAGTGTGTGTATGTTAAGAATCTTTTGATTACCATATATTTTAAACGAAAAAAAAAGATAAAATAACGAAATTTCATGTATAAGACATGCCCGGCGTACACATGAAATTTCCGAATTTTGGTGAAATTGCATAACCGAAAGTGGGACATCGAAAGCCGAAAGTAGGACCATGTTTTAATTTAAATCCGTATTTCGAAAATCTTTCGAGTGATTTTCTTGAAATTTGGTATGTCAATCCCTTTTAAATTTCCTTTCGTGTGTATTATTAATTCGTTACTGCATAAAAACTGATAGGCGTCCAGATTTCATAAAGCAATTTTAGGTCTGAGAAATCTTAAAAAAACGTCTCTACGAATTTTCTCCAAACTTGCTTCTTTAATTCCCTTTTGAATGTCCTTTTGTTTGTATTAGTTCATTTCCAGTGTACAGATGAATTTGCAAAGTTTTGGAAAAAATCGGAAGTAAGACCAAAAGTATCTCAAAAATGGCTTTAACTATTTTCTTCAAATTTGCTACATAAACTTCTTTTTAGATGTTTTTTTCCCATGCATTAGATGGTTAGAATTTATAGGCGCATCAGTTAGGTATGTCAGTTTTAGATCTCGAAAATGGGTATCTCAAAAAACGGCTTAACTCATTTTCTTTAAACTGGATATACAAAGTGACTTTTCGATATTTTAAGGACGCTGTATTAGTTGGTTACTACAGGAAAATTGGTAGGTGTCTTATGAATTAGGTCTATTTTATGTTTTTTAGTCGCCCTATATTCAAAAAGGATTTTTAATATGCGCAGTAGTGGGTATTGTAAGTCGTGGTTTTAAACACCTGGTTTTTGTTTATTTTTAAGAACATTATCACAGAACCATAGACATCAACTGCTATAAAGCAATGGCATCACAAACGCAAACACAATAGGCTGACTAATTTCAAATATATAAATGCCTGTAATATAAAAATTTTCTGTGAAAATACAGTACTTTCTTAACTTACATGCAGAACATGTTGCGCTAAGGTTTTATGATAGATCTGTAAAAACAACAGAAAAGTTTTTATTTTCATTGTATTTGTTAACCGGTGCTGAAAATTTCCCAGAGTCCTTTTTTGCTTCTCACGTAATTTATTAAAAATTCAATGTCGATGTCTACCATAGACCTCTTATTACAGTGGACGGGACAGTAGCAACCTTTTTTGTCGCAAAAATCATTCATAAAATATAGTCAAATGACTATTAAAATCCAGTAAGCCAAACTAGCCAAATTTGAATTTTTCTCGTCAAGTTGTAAGCTCTGCGTTCTCCTACGCGAACGATATCGTTCCATATTTTTGAAAGTTCTTTTTAAAACTTAGATTTTAAAACTTAGATTGTTTTGAATCTAAAACATATTTTATTGCTAGCAGTGGTGCTTATATGTCCTGTGAATGCTGTAAAGAATGTTTTGTGAAAGGAGGATCTGATACATTTCACTTTTTTTTTTTTTTTTTTTTAATTACTGCTTTTATTTACTGGTAAGATTTTTATTATTTCGTACTTTTTGTAAAATTATTATAACTACTATATTTAATTCTTGATAATAATTGCATGTACTATCTTAAAATAATAATAATAATAATGCTTTTTTTTTTTTATATATAATTTCTGGGAATTATACTTATCTGTGGACAACTGTATCAAATTAAAAAAAAAAAAAAAAAAAGAGAGAGAGAGAGAGAGAGAGAGAGCTAAAAATCCGAAAATGTAATGTTTTACAAAAGTTTTGCTTGCTTTATCTTTTAATTTAAAAAACATTCAAAACAAGTAATCGTCAATAACGGGATGATTACCAAAAATGTTAACCTTTTTCATACAGTCAGCTGACTCATCTTTGCCACACTTTCTTATATTTCCGTAATAAAGAAATGTTCCGTCCACTGTAATAATAGGTTTATGATCTCGACTATGTTTCAGTAACAGAAAAAACAGAAGAACCTTGTGAGCCCGTTGACCCAGTTTGCAGGGAGCAAACTTGAGGTACAGAAGATTCTGATTTGGAACCCTCTTGAAATATATTTGAAAGCCCTCATATGTGGATAAAACTGTGTATTATTATGAGTTGACACTGCAGATACGTTCAGTATGCAAGAAATGCTTTTAGAGGAAATTTAAAAGCTTATAGCTCGCATAATAAAAATAACAGGAAATTTATTTTATATCACACTGTACAAATACAACAGGATGAGTAGGCATTACATGTACCAGCACACTATGCTGTAATCTCCTACAGTAATCTTTTACTGTATAGATTAGAAAGATTTTTTTTTTTTCAGGATGGTGATAAACTAATATATTGCCATATATTTATTCTGTTAAGGTAGCAGATGTTGTAACATTACTTTGCAAATGAAAAATAATTAGTAATTTTTCCCCATTTAGAAAGCAATCTCACTTTCTAACCCCATGCGACATTTCCTGTTAGATTATTAGAAGCTCAAAATTTATTTTAATAGAGACCAGAATTTCCCAATCTTAAACGAATATTTTAATGTACATTAACCTTGATTTAATACCGACAATTAACTCTGTACTAAATTATTAGGCTGTATCCATAATGAAGGATTTATATAAAACCTTCATATGCAAAAAGAAAAAAAAACTTATACACTCAAAGTCTATTACAATTTTCAAAAAACATAAAACTGTTGCAAATATTCAATATTCTATTTCTACAATTTTTTCTCTCTTTTATATTAATGTTATATATGTAGTTGGGAAATTAATTCAAATTTATTCCGAATCTTCCCCGTTATTTGTAATATTTAGCGTCTCTTTTAAATAATAAATCCTTTGAAGAATATCTCTTGTTCAATTTATCTACATGTCTAAGTCAAGCTATTAATTTAATAAAATGCACTTCTTACATATTAATATTATTAAAACTTATGTTTTAGCAAAACATTTCGCGATATTTAATTTTTAAAACATAAATAATAATTTTAATAATCTATTAAATGTAGCTCTTTAATAAATATTTAAGCATTGGACAAAAATAAATGTGAAAAAGAAACTGCAGTTTAATGTAATATCTTCGCATTTTAATTAAAAATAATAATAATAACAAGATTTTAGTGACACAATTACCATGCAAGTCCTTCAGTCTCTCTTTTTTTTACTTGCACTGAGTTTGAATTTTTATTAAAATTTCTTATATAACGTCTTTAAAACAAACAAGAAAGAGAATTAAAAATAAATTTAAATGCGATATTTTTTATCGAAAAACAATAGAATGTGTTTTAAAGTAGCAATTATAGTGTAAGTTATACATAATTTGAACGTTTTTAATAATTCAAAGACTTCTCCAGTAGCTGTCTGTGTGCATATATTTAAATGTGAAAATAGTCTTTTAAATCTGTGCAAAATATACGAAACTGTACTTATTTTAATATAATCTTATTTTACATTATTTCCACTTTATAAATTATGCATTATTCTTACCGAGAATTTGGCAGATCAAAAGTTCGAATCCCTCGCCTCCTAATTCATAATCGTATAAAACTGGATTATGTGTGCTGAATCATGCTATGTTTTGCTTATTGAAAAGTAACTAATTTGAAACTTAGTTGTGCAATAAAGTTATAATGTGTGTAAAAACGAAAAATATTCTCCTTTCCGGGAAAATATATTTAATAATGAATTCAGAATAAGAAGAGTCTTTCTAAGATTTGCAAATGCCATAGTAAACTTATTAAGTATTAACAGATACTATTAATTTTGGAATAGTAATGCGGATAAGATGTATAATATATTTATTACTACGTTGTATTTCATTTTTGTTGTTTATATGATTTCTATTTTATTTTTAACGATAAAAGAATTTTTTCTTATGACAATAAATACAAAAGATCGTACACATATTATGGAAGCATTTTGAAGATTAATTTTTTCTGTGTGAATGATATATTTTTTGCAACAATTTGTTTTTCTTTGGAAGTCTTGATTCTTAACTACAAGTTCTAACTTTAATTTTGCACGAAAGTAGATTTTTCTTGTAAGATATTATGTTATATTTATCCCATATATTCGTTTTTTGAAATTCGTTTAATGTTTTTAGATGCCTTTTATTTAAGATTTTTTCATTCTTTCAATTTTAATTTTTTTAAATTAATTTTTGCCGATTATATCCATTTACTTTTTTGTTTCATTTTCTTAAATTTATTCTTTCATTTCAATCCTCTGTGTCGCATATTACAGCTATTGCCTTATTTATTTTTCCTTTATTTAAATAATACCTTTCAAAGGGATTTTTTTTTTTTCTTTAATTTGTTGCATTTATCGGAAAAAACGATTATATAGTAGAAAGTGTTAAAATTATGAAAATTTAAGTTTAATTAAAATTTATTCATTTAATAACTTTGAAATGAAAATCGTCTTTATTTTATTTATAGTATTACTCAAATATTAATCAAACAGTAATATAGAAAGAGCGAAGGCTATAAAATACATGGTACCAAAACTAAAATTATAATAAATAGATGCTGAGATACAGTCATCTTTGAAATCGTTTTTCTAGTATAATAACAGCTGCAACTGTCATCTGATAAATATCCCAATTAAAGTGCCACTGTTTCCAAGACCAAATTAAAAGGGATTGCTGCAGGCAGTGAAAACCTGGTTCCGATGCAGCGCTGGAGGAACCAGAACCCAGCGAGAGTGGGTGCTGGTATGAGTTTTAAAACGATTTCTGTGGATTTTTTTTTCTTTTATTTTTAAAGTGAAATGATATATATATATATATATATATATATATATATATATATATATATATATAAAGATTCAAATTTCCTGTAAATTCATTTAAAGTAAATATGTTCCTGTCTTTAAAGAGCGGAAGTTGACTTAGACGTGTAACTGCAGAATTTTTATTCATATGGAGCTCAATTTTAAGCGAAAGGCAAAACAAACTGTAAAGAATTAAATCAAAACACCTAAATGCAATAAAATTTGCTCTAATTGGTCAGGTGTGGATGTATTTTAGTAGTTAAAACTAAAAAAAAAAAAAAAAACTTTCTATTTACCGTCTGTTGAAAATGACGACACAAAATTACTTCGTTACTATGCAGAAAAATTAAAAAGAAAGTAAAAAAGAAATAATTTCTGAGGGATTTTCTGTAACAGTGAAATAAAAATATGCGAAAAAGTTTCAAATGAAGCTAAAATTAATTTACCAACACAACCAAAAAAACACACACAGTACATTCATGCATATTACATAACGTATCAGAATTTTTTTATGCAGATTTGTATACTAATGATATAAACAATAAAATATGTATAAATATTTTTTATCATGAATTTAATATTTTAATATTCTGATTGCAAACATTACATTAGTTTATAAACCGAGCCTGTTATAAATAGAAAAAACGTACGAAAATTTTTCAGTATTGTTAAACTAAGCATTATATTTTAATGAATATGCGGGCTATTTTCATACAAATTAATAAAGAGAATTAAAAGAACCAATGTCTATAGCTACAACGTCTAATCTATCAGCGTTTGTAATGATCGATAGATGGCGCTTTTTCAGCTCTTGTTGTTAGTAAATATTACAGCCACGTGTATCTATTTTTGTTCTTTTTGTTATTCTACTTAATATTCGTACTATAATTTCTCCACCATTACATCATGGAAAATTGATTGCTTCTGAAAAAAAATATTTCAGTTTATTCAAAGTTCGATCGAAAGTAGATATTTAACTGAAGCTGAACAAATATTAGTTTCAAATCATCTGATTAATTCTTTACTTCCATTAGCCGAAGCAACTGAAATTTTAAATTTGTGATTTGGAAATAAATGGAAGCTTAATTCTGGATTTCTTGGTCCTTTGGAGTTACACTGGAGCACACAACAGTATGTGTTATCTTTTTTACCGGATTTATTCATTTTTATTCAATAAATATATGTGAAACTAAACATCGGCAAGAAATGGCGGCTTGATGGAATTCGAATTAAAGCATGTTTATTGTAATTTCCCCTTAGCCCACCAGAGGGCGAGCATTTCATTACAATCGCGGAAAGCTAGAACCATTTCGAGCATTATTTTTTATTGGGCGATCTCAAACATTTTATTTTTTTTACTGGTCTCCCTTTTTTTCGAGTCAAAACTTTCACTAAAATATAAGAGGTATAACATATTTTTAGCCCCTTCCCACCTTCCATTTGAAGTTCGAAAAGAATCCATAAATTATTACTTTAAATATTCGGTAATACATCTGTATCCGAAAATATCCAAATATTTTCGTCCATATACAGTGTATATAATATGTAAAGCAAGTATTCCTTACATATATTTAACTTTGACTATAAGTGACGATGGCAGGTTTGCACCACTCCTGTAAAATCAGCCAATCCTCTTTCAGCACCCAGATAAGTTAGCATTCTTTATTCTTAAAATTTTGTGGCCAAAATTTTTTCGAAAATCTTTGCGAAAGTTATATCAATCGAAAGATCGTTTAAAAATATAAACATTATCTGCGGAAGAAGTGTTCCGAACTTTCGCTGCTTGACAGGTTATTGTAATTTTAAAAATTGTGAGAGCGGATGCCATCTTGAAAACCTATTTCGTAAATATAACTTTTCGGAATTCTAAATCCTCCTTAAATCTACGATGTTTTACTTAAAACTTAAAATAAACTCATAGCTGTTCATGTGATAACTGAAATGAAAGAATAAAAAGAACAGCACAAACAATTTTTATTCTAACGAAACCAGAAGCATAGATGTATAATGAATCTATGACCAGAAGTGTACCGTAAACAGAACCCGGTTGTTGCCAGATTCAAAACAGCAAACTTACAAAGTTGAATGATTCATTCAATGTGAATGTGGATTCATTGAAAAATTCGATATGAACGTTTGTTGAAAAATATTATGTATTTTAATTTTTAAAAAAATAATGATTTAAAAAAATTAAGATTTTCACAAAATATATTCATAAAATAAAATTAAAATTAAAAATACCTTATTTTTAAACTTTTCACTCATAATTTCCGAAATTTTGAGTTGCTTCATCGCATGAGAGAACTGATATTTACACAAACGAGCCCACTGTCAGTCAAATTCTCAACCGACGGCTTCAAAACAAGAATGACGCAACAAAGTTTTTTTGCAGTTTCACTCTGTATTTTGCTTAGATTTTAATATATGTAATAATTCCATATATAAATTTATTAATGATTTTAGGGTGTCATTTTTTAAACTTAAAAAAAAAAAAAAAAAAAAAAAAAAAAAATGCGCCAAATGTAGCCGAATTTGGTCTGTCTTTAGTACTTTTTTTTTTTTTTTTGTAATAATTATAATTGTTATTTTATTTATTTATTTATTTTTGCCATGTAAGCTTTATAAACATCATTCTATAGCCAAAACTTTATTATCAATATTCTTATGGCACCGATGGTTCTTATGGTTTTGAAGAATTGGTATTTTCACTTCTTTAGGGAATTTAAAATTGTGCATTTCACAAATTGAATGTATGTTAAGTCATGTAGCGGCGAAATGACTCCGCATTTCGGAAATAAGACATACAAATTCGGAAGTGACTCCACTCGATTTGATAGTATTTAGGCATGTGTTTTCATCTTACCAAGCAGCACTTTAGCTGAGTATCAAATACTCGGCCATTTATTACTCGATGGAGTAATTTTAAGAAAGATGGAGTAATTGTAAGAAAAAATAACTGATGCATATATGACGAATTTCGCCCATCCAAAATAAAAATAAATGTAAACAAGTTGGTTCATTCAATGTGATCCATTGAAAAATCCAACGTTAATTAGATATGGAGATAAAGATTCTTTTTTTCTTTTTCTTTCTTTTTTTTTTTTTTTTTTTTTTTTGTCCCAGTAAAAAGCATATGAGTATTTTTAATGAAATTTTTATATATCAATGCTCGTAATAATTATTTCATATTATACTCTTTATTAATGTTTTTAGAATGTCATTTTTTAAACTAAAAATTTTGCGCCTATTTTAGTTTGTCTTATTTAAGATGTTTATGTGATAAATATAAACTTTTTTTTTTTTTAATTTGTCTCGTAAGTATATCTATATACATATCATTTAACAAACATGATTTTCATTAGTCAAAAATTTATTATCAAATTTTTCATGGTACCGCTGAGTTTTGAAGCACTGATATTTGTACTTCTTTATGAAGCATGAATTTCATTAATTTAAAACTATGCATTTCAGAAATTGAATGTAAGTCATACATAGGCAAAATGAATCTGCATTTCGAAAATTAGACTCAAAGTGACTCTACTCGACATTCCGAACATTTAGATGTCTAGTTACACCTTTCTCACTAAATCAGCCCCCCCCCCCCCCGCTTTGGGTGCATTATTATTTTGAATGATTCAATAATTCCCCTGAACTTTGTTAATTTACTAAAATCTGGAGATATGCATTTTCCTTGTGTTCCTGTAAAAGAATTATAGGCTCTGAAAAAAAAAAAAAAAAAAAAAAAAAGAGTACATTTGACATTGTTTTCCTAAAATGAATTCGCATTTCGAAAATTAGACTTAAAAATTCTCAAATGACGCCACTCGACCTTCCGAACATTTAGGTGCATATAAATACACCTTTTTGCATGGATTTAGTTTTATCATAACATATATAAACTTCCATTTTTTTATTTTTTTAATCTCTGCTTTGTGTGCATTATGAATGATTCAATAATTCCGCAGAGCGTTGTTAATTCATTAAAATCTGGAGGTAAGCATTTTCCTTGTGTTCCTATAAAAAAAACTATAAGCTCTGCACTAAAGAAAAAATATATATAAATAAAAAAGGTAAGTTAGACTTAAAAATTCTGAAGTCACTCCACTCGACATTCCAAACATTTAGGTGCGTATTTACACTTTTTTGACAAATTTAGTTTTACCATTAGTACATGTTATAAACTTTGCATTTTTTTTTTTTTTTTTTCGCGCTGTGTGTATTATTATTTTGAATGATTCAATAATTCCTCAGAAGACCATAGATGCCATAATAAAGTATGCATTCTTGGCTATCATTGGAATATAAAGTTCTTTTGCAAATATTATTTTTATTTTTTAAGTTTTAAAATGTGAAATTTACATATCTCTGCTTTGTGTGCATTATGAATGATTCAATAATTCCGCAGAGCGTTGTTAATTCATTAAAATCTGGAGGTAAGCATTTTCCTTGTGTTCCTATAAAAAAACTATAAGCTCTGCACTAAAGAAAAAATATATATAAATAAAAAAGGTAAGTTAGACTTAAAAATTCTGAAGTGACTCCACTCGACATTCCAAACATTTAGGTGCGTATTTACACTTTTTTGACAAATTTAGTTTTACCATTAGTACATATTATAA
Organism: Salticus scenicus; assembly: GCA_963930645.1. Lineage (NCBI taxonomy): Eukaryota > Metazoa > Arthropoda > Arachnida > Araneae > Salticidae > Salticus > Salticus scenicus. The sequence goes on along the minus strand of OZ005648.1, from coordinate 360,506,013 downwards.
ACTTTGCATTTTTTTTTTTTTTTTTCGCGCTGTGTGTATTATTATTTTGAATGATTCAATAATTCCCCAGAATACCATAGATGCCATAATAAAGTATGCATTCTTGGCTATCATTGGAATATAAAGTTCTTTTGCAAATATTATTTTTATTTTTTAAGTTTTAAAATGTGAAATTTACATATCTCTGCTTTGTGTGCATTATGAATGATTCAATAATTCCGCAGAATGTTGTTAATTCATTAAAATCTGGAGGTAAGCATTTTCCTTGTGTTACTAAAAAAAACTATAAGCTCTGCACTAAAGAAAAATATATATATAAATATAAATATAAAAGGTAAGTTAGACTTAAAAATTCTGAAGTGACTCCACTCGACATTCCAAACATTTAGGTGCGTATTTACACCTTTTTGACAAATTTAGTTTTACCATTAGTACATATTATAAACTTTGCATTTTTTTTTTTTTTTTTCGCGCTGTGTGTATTATTATTTTGAATGATTCAATAATTCCCCAGAAGACTGTTAATTTACTAAAATCTGGAAATAAGCATTTTCTTTGTGTCCCTATAAAAGAACTACACTTAAAAAAAAAATGCTTTCCTAAAATGAAACTGAATTTCAGAATTTAGACTTAAAAATTATGAAGTGACTCCACTCGACATTTCGAACATTTAAGCATGTGGTCTTTTTTGCACAAATTTAATTCTAGCATAATCTGTATAAGCTTTTTTTTTTCAGTTTTGTATGCATTATTATTTTGAATAGTTTAATAATTTCCCAGAACATTGTTAATTTACTAAAATCTGAAGATAAGCATTTTCTTTGTGACCCTATAAAAGAATTATAAACTGTACATTAAAAAGCAGAAAAAAAAGAAAGAAAAAAAAGTATATTTGACATTGCTTTGATAAAGTCTGTGTCCCAGACCTGCCGACCACCTAGGCTGGCGCAGCTCGGCTAAGTCTACCTTTTTCAAAAGTTTTTTTTCTCATATGTATACTTTTTATTTATTTATTTATTTATTTATTTATTTATTTATTGTCATATAGGTATATGTATATATTATTTAATAAACATGAAATTCATTAGTTAAAGATTTATTATCAAAACTTTTATGGTACTTCTGAGTTTTGAAGTACTGATATTTGCACTTCTTTATGAAGCATGAATTTCATTAATTTAAAATTGCGAATTTCACAAATTGAATATACATTAAGTCATGATTAGGTTAAAATGAATTTGCATTTTGTAAATTTAGATTTAAAAATTATGAAGTCACTCCATTCGACATTCCGAACATTTAGGCATGTATTTACATCTTTTCGTCCGAATTTAGTTTTAGCATAATATGCATAAACTTTGCATTTTTCAAAAGTTTGTTTTCCCCTTTGTGTGCATTATTATTTTCCATAATTCCCTAGAATGTTGTTAATTTATTAAAATCTGGAGATAAACATTTTCTTTGTGTTTCTGTTTATGTAAAAAAAAAAAATAACTATAAACTTTACATTAAAGAAAATATATATATATATATTTGACATTACTTTGCTAAAGTCAGGGCTACAGATCTGCCGACAAGCTAGGCGGGCGCAGCTCGGATAATGAATAAATAATTATTATTACTCAAATCCGAAATATGCTAAACATAGATGAATAATAATCTCGAATAAATAATTATTTTTTTTTAATCTAGAGACATAGCACTTATAAAAAAAATATTATAAAGTAATGAAATAAACGACTGTAAACTAAACAGATGATGGCACTATAGACGATTTATCATCCAAAATTTTAGCCATGTATTCTTCTTTATCTTAACATTCTAAAAATTGTAGAATTTGTTGAACACTCATTGCATGCACTACATGTTTGATCCTTTTTAACAACTCAAATATTTCTTTAGACATTTATTTATGAATCTTATTATGAAATACATCTTATTATGAAATATATATACAGTTATATAATATTATTACAGAATAAATTTTCGTAGTCTTTCCTTTATAAATTATTCAGAATTCTCAAAGCATAATTATAGCGTCTCGAAAAGTTTTAAAAATTCGTGCCTGCAATCTAATCGCCTATAATGCGATTATAAACCGTTGAGTCATGCTATCTTTTACATATTTCATTATGTAGAGAATAACATTATTTACTGTTGAGCATGAAAAGTTATTCTCCTAGCGGCTGGATACTTCGTCTAATTTGAAAATAACTAATTTGAAACCTAATTATCGAATAAAGCAAGGGCAAATTCATCTGAAATTATTACGGAAGCCATCTTAGTAAATCAAGAAGTTACTTCGTTGTTACGAAGACTTATTTTCTTGTATCTTTATAATATCTTCAGCGTGGGAGTTGAAGTTATATATTTCACTTTTTCCTTTCCTTTTATTAGTATTTTTTACCATCGTTTCATGACAGTCTCACCACCACCAATGTCATTTCCGCTTTTCAAACGGTTGTTCCGGCAGACGATCTTTGAAAGAAAGAAAAAGAAATGTTCTTATTGAGTTTTAAAAAATTGTCTCCCATTTTATTCATGTATTCTGTCCTTTATCTAGTTCATCGTAAGAATGCGTTTCAGTGTTTTCAGTGTTCATTTTTTCTTTTCCTTCTTATCCTCTATCTTGCCGACTACTCTTTAAAAAAAGAAAAAAAAAAGCATTTATCTTTTATTTATGAAAAAAAAAAAAAAAGAGAGAGAGAGAGAGATAAATTTAAAAAAGGAATAAGAAAAATGTATTTACATTTTGCCTAACCTTTGTCTTTTTGTGAAGGGCAAACATACAGAGAGTCGATATTCATGTTCTTCCCCTTTCTCATATTTATGGAAAAATGCTTTACATTCCACTGCATGTATTTACGTTTAGCTCGTAGAAACTTGTGGATACGTTTTATTTGCATTTCCTACATGTTGTATTCATTTAAAATTAAATAAAACAGGTTTTCTGTTTAAATATCATGGTGTTTACTTTTTCATTTATTTACGATATTCTTTCTCTAATTATACATATTTCATTCTTTCAAAACATCAAATTCTATATTTGTGTTAATATTTGGTTACACATGAGCAGAAAATTTATCGCCTTATACAGAAAAGTAATTAACTATGATGTAATTTTTAAATTAAACTTCCTCAATCGCATAAAAGCATTCATTTATATTGAACTAAATCTTAAAAATTATATGCTAATTTTATTACTTCAAAGATATATAGCTCAAAATATTTTTATCATGCGTATTCTTCAGTTATAATCAAATAGTGTAGAATTTAAAAGAGTGTCTTTGATATGAAACGACTCTTCCAGTATTTGCAATTTTCTTTTGGAAGATATTGTGTAAATTTATCTTTATTTGAATATAATATCTATATATCATAGAAGACAGCAATGATTGTATGTATTACAATTAATTTTCAAGGAAAATATTTTTAATGGGAAAATATTTTAATAATTTGAACTATTTGTAACAAGACTGCATTTATTTGAAAAATATTTTTATAGACTACCTTGGATAAAATGTTGGTACAGTCCCTGATTTAAATATGGACTGCTGTAATTAAATAACAATACATATATATATATATATATATATACATATACACACACACAAAAACAGAAATTTCCAAAATTGGAGAAAAACAAATTTCAGATATCAAAGGTCTTCAAACAGTAGGTCTGAATTTATATAAGGTAAACGCACCAGTAGTGGACCCTGTACCAATAGTGGGCGCTTTTAATTTTAAACTCGAAAAATTAGCTACCTAAAAATTCTAAAGATTCGAGCAATGTTCAGGAAGGGAGTTATAGTCCTTTACTGTTAAACCCTTTAACAAAAAATAATTCCGGCCATTAGTTTTAAAATAATGTAAGTTTAACTAAAAAATTTGCACTTTTTGTGATTTTGCCGTTATCTTCTTATCATTTTGAATAAGGAAAAGAAATTTTATTTGCTCTCTCTCTGCTTCTGTTAAACTGATTTCTTCTACCATTTGCTTTCATATGACTAAAATAAGCATGTAGAATTCATTTATTGTGCTGTTTTTTAAATCTTGTATTAACACATAGTATTTTTATGAGTGTCCACTACTGGTACCAAAAAATGTCATCATGACAAATAGTGGACAGCTCTGTCCCCTACTGGCTCATGTGACTTTTAATGCCAGATCCAGTAGTGGACACAATTCTGTAATCTAGCAAATTTAGAGTTGAATTTTAAAGTAAAAATTCAAAGGGGTCCACTACTGGAACAACTAGTTGGCATAGGTGGACTCTGCTCAGTTCCCCATCATATTTATGTTCTCATAAATTTCTAGTGCGAGACATATTATAATCACGTTAAAAGAAATGAATTTGACCAAAGCTTGATACAGTGACAGAATGAAATCCCCGCCTAATAGGCTATCCACCGTTCACTTCGATATATTTATCTTATTCTAATCTATTAATTTATTTTATCATGGTCCATTCCGTTGTTTAGTTTTCATGCTACTATTTCCAATGCAATAATCCTCGAAATTCAGATTTATATGAAAAATTTACAATTTCGCTATGTTGATAAAATCGTAAATTACGAATAATTTACGAAATTTTCCTATTAGAATATTTGTATTCAATCATGTTGAAACAAATATCATAAATGTAATTTTGAAGTTGTCTAATGTATTTATGATCCTCAAAAGGGAAGTCCATGCTCAATTTTGCCTTATTCTGACATGTTAAGTAAATCGTAAATTCCAAATAACTTACGAATTTTTCAAATTGGAAAAATCATATTCTTTGATATCCATGTCAGTATCCTAAATAATATTTCGAAATTGGTTTGACATGTTTACGATGAAAATATCCCTCAAGATTGACGTTTATGTGAAATTTTGCTCTATTCTGCCAGGTTAAGAAATTCGTAAATTTCCAATAACTTACGATATTTTTATATTGGAAAATTCATAGTCATTAATATTCATACCAGTATCCTAAATAATATTTCAAAAGTAGTCTGACATCTTTACGATGAAAATATCTCTCAAAATTGACGTTTATGTGAAATTTTGTCCTATACTGCCTTGTTAAGAAATTCGTAAATTTTCAATAACTTGCAAAATTTTCAAAGTAGCATATTTATAGTTACTGATGTTCATTTCGGCATCAAAACTGATATTTTAAAACTAGTCTGACATTTTTACAGTAAAAAGTTTCCATTTAATGCACGTTTAAGTGAATTTTTGTCCTATTCTCCCATGTTAAGAAAATCGTAAATTTCTAATAACTTACGAAGTTTTTTATTTCGAATGTTGCTAATGAATAGCGTTATTGCCAGTATCGAAAGTAATGTTTTAAAATAGATCTGACCTCTCTGCGATCATTTGTTCGTGAGATATCGTGTAAACAGACTAACAAACTACCGGACTAACACACTAACGAACTAACACACTAACGGACTGACACACTAACAGACACCATACAAATTTTGTCATTTTCGGATTCCTCACACCTGAAAACGTATAAAAAAAGTCAAAAAACCGAGGTCGAAATTTTTCCCGATTACCTAAGTTCCCCATACCTATAGTATGATGGGGAACTAAAAAAGTATCCACTACTGGGTCTTTAGTGTGTCCAGTACTGGCTCATTTTAAGCTCTTCAGATTTTTGATTTTTTATACACTATATAAATGCTACAATTGGCAATTTTCATAATACAGTCGTGTTAAGAAAGAGTTAGTAAAGGTCTGAAATATTAATTATTTTTTGAAACTCTAAAATTTAGAAAATTACACAAAAAATAGCCGGAAAATGTCCTTAAAGTGTTCACTACTGGTGCGTTTACCTTATATCTTGGTTGAAAATTCAACATGATATAAAAAGTATATGTAACGTAATGGATGCCATAGATATATGCAGCCACGGGATTCTGTCAAATGAGATACAGGGCTATAGCTTACAGTCGCAATCTTTAATTCAAGCTAAATAGGTAAAGATTTGGAGGCTTGGCGATGGCCATTCGTAGTAAGTATTAGGAAGCGGGATACAGCCCGATATCTAAGGTGGGTGAGACAAAGGTGGCCATAGTTAAGCTTTCAGTATTTTTTATAATTTTCTGGTTGGGTGTATGTGGCTGGATACTTTTTTTTTTTAACTACGCTTATCTCTTACACATATCAAGTATAATTTTCTTTGTAAAATCTAATTTAGATGTTTTTATAACACAATTTCAAAATTGTAGCTTGTGGGCCACGTTTGTCCTTCATCAGTGCTAGTGAAATGTTTTTTAAATGAATATAACCAGCTCAAAGTACCTTTTCTCAACTTTAATAATACTGAACTAACAGTTTTCCTGGGCTACCAGATAGAACTTTTCTCTTTTCAGTAAAAATTCTACCCTTACATCTGTTCCATTGAAAACACCAACTGGCCCCGACTATAATTTGTACCAAAAATTTGTATATTCATAGATCTTAATTCGTCAATCCATGGATCGTAAGAAACAGAAGAAACGTCATTGAAAATAATTTCTTGATCAACGACATAAAAAAGTTACAATAAAAGTTTCCATCCAAGCTTTCTAGTTCCATTTTATGTGCATAATGAAGCAAATCGTTGATCATAGATATTAATTCGTCAGTCCATAGACCGTAAAACAGAAGGAACGTCATTAAAAAGAATTTCTTGATCAACTACATCAAAACTTTACAATAAAAATTTCCATCCAAGCTTCCTAGTTCCATTTTATATGCCTAATGACGCAAATCATTGACCTTTTTACATCCAAAAAGTGAATGAGACAAAATTTACTGATGCAAAGATATCAAACTAAAATGGATGTTAATTATTTTCTGATATACGGCTTCTGAAATCCAAAATCATAACAGTGCTCTCATATTAAAATATAGTCGAACCTCGTTAACGTGAATCTCAAGGGTAATAAAAAATTTGTTCATGTTATCAGTAGTTCATGCTATCAAGTACTCTGAAACTAATCTTCATTTTATGTGGAAATAGTTCATGTTAAATGTAATTCACGTTAAGCGTGTTCACATTAACGAGGTTCGACTGTACTGGTCTTAACTTTTAATTTAACCTTCAAAGTTTGCTGAGAGTTGGAAATGCTTGCCAAATTTATCGATTTATTCTTCTCTTTAATTTCTTTTCTTAGATTATTTGATGTAGACTGGTTTAAATTTTTATTATTATTTGCTTCTCTACTCATAAGCGCATTACATTTCTTGTTACAAATAATTCATTTTACGACACATCGGACTCTTTCTGTCGGATGTCCAATCTTTAAACATTTAAAATAGTAAACTTTATTCTTTAAAATTTTTATGCTTATTTTTTCGTTATGATATTTTTCGTGTTTTAAAGCAATTCGTCGACTCATGTTTGCCATTGTAGAAAGCGCACAACTTCTCCATACGCGCAGTAGTAGGTAACAAACTAGCAGCAGCACACATTTTTTCTCCATTTTGTTTATTACTTTTATACAGTGAATCATCCTTCAAGCCGAAACAGCTATAGCTAATATAATTCTCTTCTCAGATTCAGCTTCCATTTTTTAAAACTGTAAAAAGCTATCAAGTCTCTCTTTTGGATAACTACCAAGACAAAAATTTGAGTTTTACTGATAAGCTCTAAAGAAATTCTCGGTCATACACGATTCAACCAAAAAATAAAGTAATATTGCACTTTTATCAATTATAACATCAGTCTTTCAAGTGCACGAATCTGCTGTTCCAGATTCACATACGATGGGAAAGGGGGGGGGGGGGGAATTAATGCTAATTAATTCCCCCCCCCCCCTTATTGACACTTATTTCAATATTTTTCTAATATAAACTCTGACTTGTAGGTCATCACGACCGAAACGAGTTTTCAAACAATCAATGGGATCTTCCCATCTGACGTCAGAGGTCACATGATATAGTTCTTTTAAACCAAGAGCAGACGTAATCTTCTACAGCGATTGTTGAAATAACACATTTTCTATTTTTATTTTTGATCAATCCGATTCAATCTGCGTTATTTTTTATACATCATCGTTTTTTATTCCATTTATATCATTATTCCTTTTTTTCTGTATACATTTACAATCATTTAGTTTATATTTGTTATTAATGTTGAAGGAGAACATGTTAAATACTCTGATTTTTCGTACTTAAATCATTAACAGTGCAACATTGTACGGTGTAAAGCCATTTCGGCCTGTAACTAAGTTAATTAACTCGTTGCAACACCTTTACGCGATTAAATTTAACTGAAAACATTTTAATTTAATTTCAAGTTATAATCCTTAAACATTTC